>JAAGNO010016118.1:45614-58802 GCA_033439905.1 Ceryle rudis
AGTCAGTCAGGAGAGTGGGGAGGAGAGTCAGTCAGTCAGGAGAGTGGGGAGGAGGACAACATAAGAGAAGTGGGGTTATATATCCTTTTATATCAGCAAATTTTAAAACTTTACATTTTATTTTTGAAGTAATTACAAACTGGGGTAAACCAAGTGCCACCACAAGTTAAGGTACAAAATACCCATCTGTGTAATTTTTTTTTTTTTTTTTTAATAGGACTAAGCACCCAAAATTGGGCTCTAATAAAAAAGAGATTAAGGTTCAACAGCCCACAGAGCGGAAACAATGAGTTCAAACAACTAAAGGGATACTGTCCAGTGTTTACAGTCACCAATATTCTTGATGAGCGTAAGTTGGCATTTACACGGATGCTACTGCTCCATCAGGATTTAATCTTAATTGAACAATGGTAGTGGAATATCACCTATTACTGACTTCTCTAACATTATTACCACTAAAATCAGATACTGACCAAAATAACACAAACAGGCTAAATGATGTTTGCTTATCCACAGTAGTAAGCTCGCAACATCAGGATCTGTCTAGAAAGCTAAATGCCTTCTGACATGGTTTTTGAGAAAGCTGGCTTTTGTCTGGCATAGTTATCCATCTCATGAAAAGCACAAGCTCTTGAGTTCAGATATGAGAATAAACATAAGGAAAGCTGAATACAAGTGAAGACAGGTCTAAGAACCACTTCCAGGAGGCTGAACTCTAAGCAGCACCTTCTTCAGTTCAGCAGTTTTATCTTCTCTTGAGGCTGCATAACTCTTTGCAGTGTTAATGAGAGAGTCATGACGCTTCTCCAACCCAGCCTTCAGATTTAGGTATATTTCCTACAAAGAGGAGATAAGGGGGGGGGAAATCCATCAGCAAGGTTAAATCCTTAAAAACCGTAACGTGTTAAGTAAGAGTGGTCTGGTGGTCTTAAGTGATTTCAAAGGTACCTCACCCCTGGCTTAAGCAGCAGCACCACTCACAGAACACGGGAAAGTTACAAAACATCAGAAGATTAAGAGCAGCCACAAGCAAAATCCCAGTATTACAATTCTGATGTAACTCCAGTGGTCACAATACTAAAATGGTCAAACAACCAGCACTAGCCCAGTATTCACACTACTACTGCCTCATTCCTTGTTAACCTGTGGCACCAAGGTCTCTCCCACTGTGACTGCTACCACTGTCCTGCCAGCACGGACAGAACCTCAGTAATGAGCAGAGAGGATGAGATGCTACAGGCAGACTGGGAACCCCTACTCCCAGCCCATCAGGATTTCTGCCTCTCTTTCCAAAGCTGGGCTAGACAGTCGCCTTCCTGAAAGCCTAGGAAGGAAGTGTTTGTGACACAGCAAGCAGTCCTGTATCTGAGGACGACTGCTGAGAGAATTGCAATACTGCCCATCACTCCAACACGAATGTAAGGCACCTCATAGACTAGATCCCAGGGGCCAAACAAACAAAAAAAACAAAAACAAAAAAAAAATATGCAACTGCTTAGAGCTGGAAGTACCATGATAGAAAAACGGACATCACGGAACTAGGGCACTATCTGCTGCAGGAGCGGGTGCGAGGACAAGTGTAATTTCATCTCCCAGATTACTGGGCAAATCACACCATTCCAGAGTCTTATCTCATATCTGCAAAGCCTCCTTCTCCTATACACCCTGCAGAGATGAGAACAAGCCCTATCAACACAGCAAAACCACAAGAAGGAAGTGCTCTCCCTCACATTACCCACCCAAACCAACACCTGCTCAGTCAGTTTTTAGGATCAGTAAGTGTTCCTTTACCAACATGGCTCAATTTATAAATCAGTTTTGAGAACCCCAAACAAGATTCCTTTAGGAGAAAAAAATGCCAAAAAAAACAAACCACCAAAAAAAAAAGCGCCACCTCACCTTGGCTTTCATTTCTTGTTTTTCAGCATTCTCACGCAGCTGCTGAATTTTGAACCTTGTCTGTTGGATTTCCTTGTGAATGGCTGTCACTTTATCATATACAGCACCCCTCTTCTCCTGTACTCTGTTACAGTATCTAAGTGGGAGAAAAAATTTAGTACAGAGCGATTTAACTAATTCCAGATTAAATTTAACCTCACAACAAACAAAGTTTGCATTTTATGATCACAAAACTAGCAGCTTCTAGAAGCAATGTTGTATAGAATTTAATTGCTTGGAAATTTGTCCAATTCTTAAACTGGAACAACTTAGGTACAAGAAGTGAAATTCAACGTGGAGTTAAAGGAGTCTGTTGAAGATCCTCTGTTGAAGATCCAGCCAACTCAAGAGACTCCAGTAGAACCAGCCCAACAGGCAGCTGGACACTGCATCTTCCTGCCTCTGAGTAACAGGGTACAGGTGGCAGGGGGAGCCCTGCCTAAAGGCCAGCCCCTGGAGCAGGTTGGAAGCGATATAGCTGCACCTCATGCTTCCACATAATTAAAAGTCACACATTTTTCTTAGACTCAGATTTCTTCCCACCAAATTAGAGCCCTAAACCACACATCTAGGTGTGTTATCTGCAACTTTCAGTCTACCATTCGCTGCATCCAAAACAAATAACACTTCCCCAGCTTACAGGTAAATTCAGACAGCTCCAGCTATAAGCTGCCAGGTAATCAGCAGGGGTTAGTGTAGGAACAGATCTACTCTGACTTCAAGAGCAAAAAAACATCTACCAGTTTATAATAAACATTTGTACAATAATTACAGTTGGAACCGTAGCAGCTGCTTTCTCTAAAGAATGGCTGAAATCACTCCTACTTAGCAAGAGCCTACTTACATCTCCCTACCTCAAGGGAAGAGTCAGAACACATTCTCTTATTCATCAGCAAAAACTCTTGTTTTCAACCGAGCTTACCTCCCTTCCCCTCTTGCTTATCAAAGCATCTAATTTTATCACTCGAGGGAAATACCTAACACATTAAAAACAGATAAATCAGCAGCAACTTTTAATGTAAAGGAGCATTAGATTATATTATTTTCATTCTTTATTTGGAAGGAAAAGTGGCTTTTAATTAATCTGCTTTAGTTGGTACAATAGACTAAATGAGGAGCAAAGGAAGCCTGGCAATCTTGCTGCCATTCTACACACCACACAAGCCTTACCACAGCATGACTAAATCTCAGTTGTCTCTGTCAGCTATGTGGAAAATGCTCTCTTCCATCATAGTTAATCTACCCAGCCAATCATTTTCTGTATTCCCTTTCCTATCAACTACAAAAAAAAGAAGTTACATAGGCAGCTTTCTCTATAAAAGGCACTTCGAATCTTACAGTGAAGCCACGACCTTGCAACGCTGCAGTTTGCTGCTGCAGAAGTGACTGCCGTGCTGTAAACACTGCCTTACTACTTGCCTTCAGCATATGGTAGGAAGGAAGATGGGCTAAGAGGCTTTGATCAAATGACACTTTTCCTTTTGTTTTAGAAGCATCATGTCAGGATAATACTCCTCTGAGATACGAGCCCCATCTCCCCATGGGTCTTGAACATCTTTGATAATGAGCAAAAGTGGCAAGGGAAATTATGAAAAATTCATGAGAGGCAAATGGGGCTTTGTTGAAGTCTGATAAGTTGGGAAATTATCCCAATGTGACATTCTCTTTAAGAAGATAAAAGAATCAAGAATAAGCATTATAAATTAAATTAGTGCTCCAATAAAAGAATTGCTGTCAAGTCACATTGCAATTATTGATTTGAGACCCCAAGTCCCTGCCTGCAGCATTACTGGTCTTCATACAAAGCTATCCCACATCGCTCATCTTCTTCCTACTGCTAAACTACACGATTGTACCAGACGCGAACTCTGGTAGCACATAACGAAGACATAAAGTAGCATCAGGCAGAAACGTCAACTCATCCATACTCAAATACAGTGTGCTTATATTGCTCGACATCTTCACGCTTCTTTTTTATCCTTATTTCAGCTGTAGACAGCTTCTCATGTTTTGCAGTGACCAGTCTCTTTAAGGACATCTCATCTGTCTTCCCCTTCTTCAGCTCTGTCTGAGCACTCTCAAGCTGGTCCTCCAGATTTCTGACCTAGAGTACATAAGTATTGAAATTATTTCCCCCTCCCATTTAATTGAAACAGCATACCAGGATTAGAACTAGCTTTCTAAAGATCTGATTGCTAACTAATTGTCCCAGTTAAATCCCAGTTCCTTCATCTTTATCTGACTTTAAATATAATCCAAATGGACAAGATCCCACTCCAAATGATTTTCAGAAGTTACTGTGAGTTCTGCTACAGCTCTTAGCTAAGGGTAATTTGAACACATGCTATATAAATGCTCAAAGAGACTGCATATCATTTTTCAAACGCTCCCAACAACTGCTATTTGTTAGTCAGTTTGAGGAGAATGCAAGGTACGGCATCGCGACAAATATTTCATCAGGGAAAGGCGGGCTTCGTAATACTAATAGAGTTAAAAGCACTTAAGACACAGCTCTTCTTGAGGTAGTAATTTTTTTCTCCTAGTTTCTGCTCTCTAGGCAGAAGAAACTGTATCTCACTACTTCCATCATTTTCTACCAGCAGCCCCAAGACAGTCCAAACAATTTTAGGTCAGGTTTCTATGGCAACAAAGGCTCCGACTATTAAAAGTGGTCAATACTACATTAGCTGGAGGCACGCAGCAAAGCAGCAGTTACATTTTTAAGAACGAGATTTTGAAGTTATCCAAATTCTCTCTTTTGGGGGAAGAGGAGAGATAGGAACTTTAAAACTGCAGACATTTATTGAGGATCACCTATCTTGCTTAGACATTAAGCTCTCCCTAAGCGGATATAGTTCAGATAGTACACACCTCCGATAATACATTGGCCAGCATCTCCACATTTGCTCCCTGTCTTTCCATCTTCTTTTGATATAACTGCACCTCCAGTTGGCACGATGGCAGAATCTCAACAAGGTCTCTATAACATTCATATTTCTCAATAACTTCTTGCTTTAAAGAGAAAATACTGTTAATAGTACAGCCTTTGAGTTCAGCAGTTTTGTACAGAATTAATGCATATTGACTTTTGTACCCATTCCCTCACTATTTAACATACACTAGAATTAATATTTAGTAGTTACTGAAATGAGATCTTCAGTCTGTTAAAAAAAAAGCATCTATTTGGAAAGCACAGGAAAAGTGACAGGCAAGTGTTTTACACTGAACTAGCTTGTTAGAAGAGCCTTCGGGATAGGAAAAAAAGAAACTGTACAGCGAAGAAATTCTGTACTGGTAAAACAGGAGATACTGTTTTTTATGATTCTTTATGTATCTGGAATTAAAGCAATTCAGTTTGCAGCTTTGGAACAAAACTGACTAGGGACACAAAGTTATGCAAGTTCTACTAATGTATGTGTGATCGTGAACTACAAACATCTAAAGACTGCACACCACCATAAAACCAAAGCAAACCAAACAGTAGGAAGGGAACTCTGTGTTCAGCAGACTACTGGAGACAGCCATTAATTCCAGAAACCATGAATGGTTACAGAGACATGATGAAGCACGTGTTCTAAACCCAAGGACATTGGTGAGCTGACAAAGTCTTGTCATCTCTCGAGAGCAAACAGCTAGGTATAGTATAGATTCGAGAGTTCTACACTGAGCTTTGCAAATAAACAGTTACTGATCGAGGACAAAGCAGCAGTGACTGCAATCCTGGTTTTCACAGAAAAAACACAAAACCAACCACACATCACAAAAAAACAACACAAAAAAAACCCCACCAAAACCAAACCCACACTGCCAAAAAAAGCTTACCAATGCAAAAAAAAAAAAAAAAACCCAAACAAACCCAAAACCAACAAAGAAATAAACCACCCCTACAACCAATCTTTCGTTTTCTCTCAAATTGTGATCTCCTTTCAGACCAGCCACCATTCTGTTGATTTTGACAAGGAGTGCAAGTCATTTATGAAGCACTTCTAGATGACAGATCATCACAGTGCTTTTTCTAACAGAATACTTCCTTGTGCGGGCAGAAGAAAACCTCACCTTGGATTTCTTGAGTTTCTTAACAGTCTCTTTCATCAGTTCTTTGTAATTTTTCAGTTCCTCTGGACTCTCCACAATTTTTGATTTCAGCTGCTCTTGTTCTTCTTTCAAAGTGGCCATTGTCACTTTAAGCTCATTCTAGTTAACAAGACAAACACACTCTCAATATTTGTAATTAGGTGAGCAAAGAGGAATTGTGAAGCCTGGTTTGCCAGGATCTTATGACTAGACGGGTGCTTTTCTGGTTTAAGAATTCCTCATTAGGAAGTTTGTTTTAAAAATTCCTCTAGCAGCATTAACATTCCCAAACAAAGCAATTAACAGTCCACTTTGCTCCCCAAACGTGCTTACAGGCACGTAATATTAAGTAGCAAGAACAGCATTTCACTAGCACTCCACAAGACACCTGCCAGCTAATACATATTACTGGCAGCTCTCTCCTTCAGATCCCCTCACCTAGGGCAACTCGGGCAGTCCCTACAAGATTTCAGAGCCAGCTCCATTAACCTGGTAAAAGAGCAACAAGCTTCCTGTGCAACTTCTCAAAACCCTCCTGTTTGGCCCCACCGGGTCAGTGGCTGCCTCATTAGCCATTCAATGCACTTAAGGTTAGCCCATGACTTCCAAGAAGTCCAGATTTCTTGCCCTTTTACAGATGAGACTCCTGGATACAGACAGGGCTTTACATTGCAGAGATGTGCATTTAAAGTTAACAAGACAAGCTACTGCAGTAAAGCTTCCATGGGGAGCAGAAAAGAAGCCAAACCAGTTTAAAAAAACCCCATAATGACCACCTGAATGCTACCTAGCTCCAAGAATAATTCGATCCTAGAAAAAGAGATGTTCTATTAGTTGATCTGGGATGCAAGTTACAGCCTACACCTACGCACAGGTGTACTTACCAGTTTTCGGGTGCTTTCTGCCATATCTGACTTCTTTTGTGAAATCACTTCTTGCAAAGCTGTCTAGAAAAAAAAAAAGCAACATATTTTAAATAAGCATCTTTACAACTGCTACCTCCTTTACCCTTCTATCGTAGGTCTATCTACAAGCAAAATCCCATTTATGGTTCCTTTGGAGTGCTACAACTAGCAAACAAAAATGCACTCTGTAAGATTTAAAAGACAGGGAAGGAGAAGGATGTCATGAAAACCACTGGAAGCACTAGGGATGCAGCCAGCAGTAGGTAACTAGGAACAGCGATCAGAGACAGACTCTCTCTGCTCTTACTGACCCTGGAAGTACCACGCACACACGCACACACGCACACACGCACACACACCCCACCTTCTCCACCAGAGGCACTGTTCTTAAGAAAAAAAACTAAATCAGTACAAGGTCCCAAATAATACAGAAGTCAAGCATATGGTTAAGAATATTAACAGTAGTGACATGACTTAACATTACAAAAAAAAAAAAAAAAACCCTAACCACAGGCTTTTGCTTGTGTCCCCGCCCCAGAAGCAGCTGAAAAGATTACCCATGAGATCTTAGAGGAAGTTGGCATTGCTGGAAAGTTACCCCTGCAACCAACCCTACTCTTTTCGCCAGGCATTCCCTTGAGTTACCCTTCTTAGGCCTCATCATCTCCTGCCATGGCTCACCTCCAGTTCCAATTCTACAACTTCCAGCAGAAAACAAAGGGAAACATACCTGTGCTAGCATTCAGAAGTGTGATGTTTATCTTCCAAGCAATTGTAGCAACACATTTTAAAAAGAAAGCTGAATATACTTTTGTATTCCCTAAATTTGTTTTCAAGTATGTTTCACGTTCAGTGAAACTGAAGAGTTGGTGCTAGGGGTTAGACGTGACATTGTGTTGCAGTGGAAGTCCCCTTTATCCTCTGCAGTAGTAGTGGATGGCAAACAAAATCAACAGAAATAAGGAACACCCGTGATCAGAAGCCATAGCAGCATTTCAGAGAAGGACGTATCAAGATCATACTTGTTTCCGACGATAGTCTTGCCTTAGTAGTTGCTCCAGTTCTCGAATGTTATCTGTCAGTTGCTTGACCTCTGCTTGATGTTCAGCTGGAACAGTGCTAAGCAAAAAGCGAAGATATTGCACAGTTTCAGCATCACTGTAGTCAGGCCAGAGTGCAGTAGATAATCTAAACACTCTCTCCAAAGAGTTTACAGCCAGTCCCTTTAATAATCACGCAAGACACACAGTCTCAAATTATAAATCTTACAACCAAAGGAAAGTAAGATTTGAAGCATAATCTAAATCACTACTTTGGGAAGAAGTGGTACAAACTTAATCAGAGGACTAAGTTTAAAGATCATGTTAAGCAAAGTACAAAAGAACAACACTTCTAACAATTTTTCTGATGATTTGCCTTTATGAAATCTGCATATTCCCTGCCATAGAAGCAGTTTGTATTAGAGTAGACCTACAGCTAGCCAGAGAGCCTCCTATCTGGCACATACCAAGAGCAGCTATCAGAGGAAATACTTGCTTTGAGCTATCTTGGAAATGAGTCATCTCCTATTATCCACAAGCAAACCCAAAACTTAATGGTGCAAAGACCAGGCAGTAGGACTAAATGGCCTGAAACAGAGAATGGGTCAAATGTGCATCAAATAACTAAGGAAGACAACTTTACCCATCTATTAAGTTAAAGATTGGCTTCCTACAGCTATTGAAGAGCTAAACATATCACTAAAAACTAACTGTACCAGCAAAAAGCTTCACCATAGTCCCCACAATATGAAATACAGTGTCCTCTCAAAGCAACCACATACTCCCAAAGTTCTATTTTTATTTTCTGCCAGCAACTCTTCCAGCCTAACACCAGTAGAGCTACTTCTGCAACTGAGCACAGCCCAACACATCACTGTATTTTCTGGCTTTTTTGCCAAGGAAGCTAACCAGCAACATAATTAGACAAGGGCTAAAGGAGAAGTCAAACTAAAATGTTCAACAGTAGTTATCAAGGTCAAATCACACAGCCCAAGCACTCTGCTCCCGATAAGGCACCCCACACATAATCATAGAACGTTTCCAGGGATGGTGCATCAACCACCTCTCTAGGTGTCCCGGGCCAGTGTTTCACTAACCGCAGTGAGGAAAGTTTCTGCCTTCTGTCTAGTCTAAATCTCTCCTCATTTTGTTTAAAACAGTCATCCCTTAACCTGTCACAACAAGGCCTGCTAAGAAGACTATCCCCCATCTTTCCGATAGGCCCCCTTTAAGTACTGAAAGGCTGCAATAATCATTTAGGTTGGAAAAGACCTTCGAGTCCAACTGTTAACCCGTCTCTGCCAGGTTGCTACTAAACCATGTCCCTCAGCACCATGTCTACATGGCTTTTAAATACCTCCAGGGATAGGGATTCCAACACTGCCTTGATCAGCCTGGACCAGGCCTTGACAACCCTTTTGGTGAAAAAACTCTTCCTAATGTCCAACCTAAATCTCCCCTGATGCAACTTGAGGCCGTTTCCTCTTGTCCCATCACTTTTTCCTTAGGAGATGAGACCAACCTCACCTGGCTCCAACTGCCTTTCAGGAAGTTGTAGAGAGCAAGAAGGTCTCCCCTGAGCTCTTCTCCAGACTAAACAACCCCAGGTCCCTCAGTTGCTCGTCAAGACTTGTGCTCTAGACCCTTCACCAGCTTTGTTGACCCTCTCTGGACACGCTCCAGACCTTCAAAGTCCTTCTTGGAGTGAGGGGCCCAAAACTGAACCTAGTATTCAAGGTACAGCCTCACCGATGCTGAGTATAGGGGGACAAACCCTACTCTAGTCCTGCTGACCACACTCTTCTGATACAAGCCAGGATGCTGGTGGCCTTCTTGGACACCTGGGCACATGTCAGCTCATCTTCATCTGTCCATCAACTAACAGCCCCAGGTCCTTTTCCACCACATAGTTTCCCCAAGTCTGGAGAATTGCAGGGGGCTGTTGTGACCCAAGTGCAGGACCCAGAACTTGGCCTTTTGAATCTCATCCCATTGGCCTTGACCCTTGATCCAGCCTGGCCAGATCGTGTGCACTGAACACTGAAAGTCACCCCAGTCAAGTAGGGCATCTCATAGTGTTTGCTTAATTCTTGTACTCACTTCAATTTCTCCAGCTTCAGTGCTGCCTCTCGATTTGCCATCTCCAGTTGTTGGTGTTTCTCCATAGCCAATTTCTGAAAATTAAATATCCAGGATTTTTTTTTATTTTTGAGGAATATGGTTTCTCTCAGGGCTTCTATTAGAGCCCTGCTCATCACATGAAATGCACCATCTCTGAACTACTGAAACATTCAGAAGAGAGGCCATCCGCAATTCTAGCTTCAGCCCACTGACGGGTACATCCATCTTTTCTCAAAATGATGGGAGGTGCCAAACCTTCACTTACCAGGCTAAGCTATCAAGTTACTGGAAAAAAGAAACCCACAAAACTATTTCATATGGTAGCCTAAGTAATAGCTTGGTCACGGTCATACAGAAACCTTTACAATACTGACAAGCTCATCCACACTTCTAAACTGACATTTCCTTAAGGGCTCTGCAAAAGTTTTTCTTACACCATTTACAGTAGCTGTGAATGCTTATAACGTAGTTACACCAGTTATTATATAATATTAAACTGGTACCATCCTATATTACTTGGCTACCTTTAAGATTCCAATGCATTATTTCAATACACAGTTAAAAAGCCGAAACCTTTATGCTCCCAGTCCTAGGTTAACATTAATTATACTTAAGTAGGTATGTGGAGTAACACAGCACCCAGTCTTACATAGTTCAGCTGTAACTCCAAGTAGACCTCACGTCGGAATTCTCTGAAATTCACAAAGTTGAGAATGCCACTCAGGAAACGAGCTGTCCTCTTTGTTTCTGAAATAGGAATTGCAAGTCATCATTATTATGATTTCCACGTGCATTGAGTGCAACTGCTTCAAAAAAGTCGAGCAAAATGGAATTTGGAGAAGAGAAAAACTTCAAAACAGAATCCAAACTAATTCTTTCCCTGCTCACCTAGCAAAGATTTCACAGACTCCACAAAAACTAGCACCACACTATGAACTTACGATGTCTTGGCAATTCTGTGCAATTGAACAAATGAAAAGGGTATCTAAGGGAAGGAGTTTTAAAATACAGCCTCCCATTAAAACAGGGAGAAAGTGTCAATCTTCAACTACAAGTCTGAAGACAGTGCCTTGCTGTAACTATCAGGCTAACCAAAGACAGTGCTTTGAACTGCAGGGACTTGTTGGTTCTATTCCAAGCAAACTTTGTGAAAGACACTTAAGACATTCAAGACCATTGTAATCAAGACAGAGCCAAAGTGAAAGAGTTCTTCAGAACAGCCTTTTCTAAGTTTGCGTTGTAACAGAACCACCACAGCCGGGTATTGAAAAGGGTGAAGCAAAAATTCCACCACTTCCTACACAGGCATTAGCGTAAGAAATCCTATAGCATCCCAGAGTTGCCAGGGCAATTTAGTTATTGTTTATTCTTACGCTATTTCCAGTATGTCACAGGCCGTACTCCACACCAACAGATTCACAGCATTCAATACTCCCCTACGTTATTTAACTGGATAGCCTACATAAGGGAATAAGGAGACGTGCTCATTAGAACCAGCTTGTCTGAAGGCCACAGCAAGGGTCAGAAAAGCAGCTGGAAGCCTGGATGTGAAGTTATGCTAAATGACAAAAAAACCACCCGAATATCAGGTGACACCCACCACTCCAGGAAACACAAGGATTACAGTGCATTTGCTTACTTGGGTTTAAAACATCAGCAATCTGGAAATCGTTAATCCGGCACACTGGAAGTAAGCGCTCCCTGAAAGGAAAACAAAATACAACCTTATCTGCACTGACTATGACTCTGCTTTTGTGCTAGATCCATGTAGTACAAAACAGATCTCATCCCACAGCTTATGTGCAGGAAGCACAAGACAACAGCTAGTCTCAGGAGGCTAACACAGTAGGACTCCACACACAGATCAGCATTAAAAATTTGTATTCCTACAGCATTTCAAAAGATTCCTATAGACAAAATATTTGCCTGCAGAGCAACTTCTCAGCTTAATTAGGGAACTCCTACACTTAATTGTTAGGCAAGCCTCCCTTTACAAAGATATCTACACAGAATTCAGAAAGCAAGTTTACACAACAGGTACTTAAAGTCCCTCTTCTAGGTGTAGTGATGAAGTATAGATCTGCGTTCCATTGTGGTGAAGCTGGATCATTTAGTTAACACATTCATCTTGACGAGACAGCTGTCTACTGAGACACTTTTACTCTATTGAACATTGCTGTCCCCTTTTCATCTGCAAGCTTCACTTTGCTCAGAGCCCACAAGCAGTGGAACCACCATCAGCAAAAAGGCACAAAGTCCCACTGCTTCTAGTGAATTGGGCCTTTACAAGGAATAGCAACTAAACAGATGCAGCATCTTCTACTTACATGTGAATATACAAATTACAGACGGGTAAAAAGCCTTCAAATATCTGTGGATACATTATTTCAACGTTGACTGGCATCTAAAGAGTAAAAAGAGATAATGCATAAGTAGAGAACACTTAAACAAAAATACACAGATTTGCTTCCACAACATACTATAATTGGAGTATGTTAAACACACTGAGGATGGTCTCCTCATTCACAAAGAACACGTTAGAGACTAAAGAATACTGTCAAGTTAATCAGCAGACTATTTTAAGCATCAATTTTTGCTGGGCAAAATATAAAAGGACAATAATAACTAAAGCAGCAACATTACAAACTCCAGAATTTTAAAACGCTCTGATTTTATTTGTTAAAAGCTGCAGAAACTTTCAGTTTTTCCAAAAATGGCAGAAGACAATACTATTTATTCTCACTTCCAGGAATTAGTTCTTGTCTAATAGCTACAGAAGATAAATAAAGTGTTAATCAAGAAGGTAACAGTTAACATCCAGCTGCACTTCTTATCTTCCTCTCAGTTAATGGAGAAGTGGAGATGCTCAAGCTTGAGAAGTAACATTTATTTTCCCTATAGAGCAGTCTAACATTTGAGCAGAGACCCTCCTCCAAACACAGCCAAAGGCAGATACCCAAGACAACAGTATGTATTTTAAAGGCCAGAGATGAAGTCCCTTTATAAGCTGGCTCACTCCCTCCCAGGTATTTCTGGCACCCAGAGCATCTCAAAGAAAAGATTTCACAGCTTCACTGCAGAAGAGCTCTCCACAGAGCCTTTCCTTACAG
>JAAGNO010016119.1:0-22814 GCA_033439905.1 Ceryle rudis
GGCTCGGCCCGCCTGGAAGGATGTGAAGGAGGAGGGCAAGAGAGGGCCCTGCCCCGGTTGGGGCTCCTTGAGGGTGTCGGTGGGTGTCGTGTCTCCCCGGCTCCGTGTGTCAACCCCACGAGGGGCAGGTGGGGAGGTTGCCGTCCGGCTGGATCAGTATGGGGGGGTTTCGCCGGCCTGGGCCGGGAGCAGGAGGCCATCACCCCCCGCCGGGCTAAGCAGGAGCCCCGGGCTGTTTCCAGCTTGCCGGAGGCACAAGTTTTTCTTGGGCAAGGGTGAAATGGTCCCCTGGAAAGGGGTGTAGGAGGCAGCCCCGACCCTCGCCGGGTCCTCGCGGTGCTGCAAGCCCAAGTGAAGGCACCGTCCCGGCTTGATGCCCTGACCGGGTGACAGCCGCGCATCGCCGCTGGTACCCGCGCAGAAGAGAGCTCATCGCCCCTCAGCCATCCCCCTAGCCCCGCAGCGCCGGGACCTGCGGAGAGGCCAGCAGTGCCTTTCCAAAACCCATCGACTGCCTCCTGGAAAGCAGATGACTTAATGCGTGAGAGCGGCGTTAGCGTCAAGTACACGAGAAGATGCTCGCAGAATATTTGTGTGCTGCTTTTTCTTAGTGCTGCTTAGCCTGTATCCTGTGCTTGGCTGGCTAGGCATGTAATTAAAATGATGGTGGAGTGAATCTGTGTGCTCTAACATCTGTGTTCTCTGCTGTCATCTTAGAACAGAGCTGCAGTGACTGCTGCCTCGTTTTGCCACGGTCTTTGGTTTTGAAAACACCATTTTGCTTTTCTGAACATACTTGCAGTGTCCTATATACACAGGCTGCTACCATGCACGCAGGCAGAAGGGCTAGGGCGTCTAAATGGTTTGTTCTCATTTAGGATACTGAAAGTAAAAGGTATTAGAAATGCTTTAGAAGGCAGTATGTGTTGGCTTTTGTTGTAAACAGATGGAGCTAGAGAAAAGGTGAGAGATGTATTTAAGGAGCAGTGAGTGGATAAAAAAAAAATCTTTAAGCCAGTAAACAAAACAGACTTTTGACATGAGTTTTATATTTGGGGCTTCCATTTGTTAATTTGGTTTAGTTCCCTTGGTTTAGCAGAGTTCAAGATGGCCACACACAGATGTAATGCTGCACAGCAGCTTAACTGTATTTCCGTGACCTCAGAGGGTAGCTGCCTTTAAAACGAGGGCTAGGAAATGCCGAAGATCAGAAGTTAAAGAGTTCATAGAAAGATGTTCTTGGGAGTGTGTTATCGCGAAACAAACACTCGTTGACCTTTAGATAGACAGCAGATGGACTTTTTTTTTTTACTTAAATTGCTTAAAAGCATTCCTCACAACAATCTGGGGTTGTGTTTGTCAGACAATTTTTCTACACTAATCATATTCTGACTGAAAGCCTTCTGCTGTGCTCCTCCTGTGTGGCTGCCTCCCCTGATGATATTAAGGATTCCTTGCGCAAAGGTAGATAGATGGCCTTTTAAGTCTTAATCAGCTCGCAAGAAAATGTCTTACCAAATCTAAACTCGAATGTCTGGATTACTGAAGCCTCTGTTGTCAAGAGAGTGATTTGAGTAGCCCCAGCTTGGCTGGTTTTGGTGTTGGTGAGGGATAGCAAGCAGGCTCCGGTAACGCAGCTCGTGTTATTGGTGTCGCTGGTTATATAACGAAGCTGCTGTGGCTCTGTGAGTTGACTCTGGAGTTTGTAGCCACGTAGATTAATTCTAATGCAGTGAAACAGGGAAACTTAATCCAGGAGTGGGAAGTGTAATGCTAAATGCGCTCTCAAGCTTTAAATTGTTCTGAAGGCTTTTTGGGTTGAATTCTAGCTTTTTCTATTAGCTTTGTTAAGAATTTGCATCTCCTGCTCTGTTTGCAGCCTGTGCTGGCAGACTCTCCCCTGTTCTTTTAGGAACCTTTTGTATTCAGCAGGCAAGATCGTGTATGTCCTGAAAATAAGCGAGTCCTGTTTTTAAAATAAATTCTGCATATTTCTCTTTTCTTTGTAGCTCTCATTGGTACAAATGGTGTATTTTTGTTTTCTGTTCCATTAGCGGTTGGTATCCAGATTCTTAGGTATAAACTGAAACTGCATGTTGCATTTGAGCTCTCCAGTGGCAGAAGAGAGGTCAGTGGGGGATGCTGGCTGGTAGTTTATGGGGGTGGGAAAAGGCAGAGTGTCTCCAGCTGTAATAAGGAAGGATTACTTTGACTAAACTGAAAATATCTTTAAGTTTCCATGACTTCAAGTCATTGGGTAGCTAGACTGCTGTCACAAACAGTTGTACAGCAGGCCTCAGTGCACGTTCTTATGCTGATGGTTAGGAGGAAGAAGGCATATCCTTTCTGACTCTTCACTGCTTCTCTAAAAAAATTTTCCCAATGACCAAGGGAGAATGGTGCTTTCCTTACAAAACTGTTTTGTTTAGTAACCTCGTTGTAGAGAGTGGTTTTTTTGGTACTCCTGTTTTGATGATAGGCTTTGAACTTGCGCATCATCCGAACATCCCATTTCAACCAAAAGTGAAATACAGTGGCTTGGATTTGAATGTTGTCATGTCACATGTTGCAGTGCCATGTGCTGCTGCAGGTGAGGAGGCTGCTGATTTAACAGGCTTTCCACCTCTGCCTAGCAAGGATTACTGTAATGCGCAAGCCACTATTCCACTGAAGCAGCAGACGAGCTATTGTCCCCTGAAACCTTTCTGAAGCCTGTGTAGCTTGTAGATAAGCACATACTGCCTGTCTTTGAAGTCTAGGTCTTTGTGTCTTTTGGGACCCTGGGTGATGGGGTGTATCTAGAAGGCTGTAGATCTAATGGCGAGGCTATGCTGCTCTGTCCCATGTAGTTCCTTTTGTCTGAGCAGGCGAGGCACCCACTGTGCACCGGCCTGTCTCAAGGCGCCTGTGTCCATTGTGTACCAACTTACAGGGGCTTCCTCCTTTTGTCTGACAGCATGAGAAGTACTTATGGCAATGTTGTTGCCAAGGGCTGACATCAGTGCAGCTGCAGGTTTTGGCTGTGTACCTTCTTCACCTGAGTCGGTCTCTAAAAATGCTCTCTCTTGGTATTGCTTACTTATCTGCTCCCACAGTGTATCTTGTTGCATGTTAGATCAGTGTGTGCAAGTGTGGAGGAGCAGAACAGATCCTTCCCCTCTGGACTAGATTGTTTAAAAATGTATGTGTACACGTGTGTCCTTCAGCTGCTTCGCTTCCGTCGTGACAAGGCTGTGGACAGCAGTACAACTAGTTGTTTCCTTTTTCTGTGGGAATGGAGGTGAGCCTCAGTGTAGAATGAGCTGGGATTGTGATGCTTCTCCAGGGTGTTTGGCATGCTGGTGAGTCCTGTCAGAGCTGTCTCTGTGTGCTGCTTGCAAGACTTGCTCCATAGAGTCATCCCTGTAGAGGATCTTATCAGGCCCGTTCTTTCCCTAATCCTCCATGAATCATTGGGGTTGAAGATATCTTGATGTGAACAGTTTTGTTCTGGTTGTATTCTCATCTGAGTCATACTGCAGTGCTCTGCAAAGCCTTTTCATTGTGTAGTGAGTCACAAACTCCGGAGTGAAGGGAATGTAAAAATGAAGTGAAGCTTGTGTTCTTCTGACAGCATCATGCTAATACCGAGTTCTGGTCTCGGCACCTTTTGCTGCTGAACAAATGCTGATGGGCTTTCCAGTGCTGTCCACTTACTTTCCAGTTCAGTTAATCAGACCAGTAAGGTGGTCATGAGACTGCTGCTGTCACTAGTTTATTTAGTAATGTAGGTACTTCCACTTGTGACTGACTTAGTTGCATGGCGTTAAAGTCACTTTATTCCTCAGGGTAGAGTTGGTAAAGAACCTTGAGGTCATGTGGAGGTTACATGCTGGAAAGTAGAAGAAAAGCTGAGTAGCTTTTTAATACAGCACAAGAGCAGGCAATGGGATATGTGCTTGAGACAAGGTGTCTTTGGTACAGACAGAAAGGAGCCTACTACACTTTATTGTAGCTCTTAAGTGTCGCTGTGTGCTGAGAAGCGTACTATAAACAGTGAAGAAAAGAGTCTGTAAAAGCCAATCTACAGAGCACCTTGATTTGATTTCTGCTTTTTCTTAATTGCTGGAAAATGGCAGTGCTGACCTGAATTTGTGTAAATGCATTGCTTATGCTGGAGAGTTTTTCTTTATTCTAGCCTGATTCACGCATCGTT
Source organism: Ceryle rudis (assembly GCA_033439905.1). NCBI lineage: Eukaryota > Metazoa > Chordata > Aves > Coraciiformes > Cerylidae > Ceryle > Ceryle rudis. The sequence continues at coordinate 4,196 of JAAGNO010016119.1, forward strand.
GAATTTCTTTCCTTGCACGACTCTTGTGCTTTTTCTGTGAGTCAGAACTGCAAATGCACAGATAGTAGGTGTAATGGCAGCTGTATGTGCTTTAGAAAAAGACTGGATGATTGATTCACACCAATTAAGATGCAGAACCACGCTAAAGGATGTATTGATAAGAACAAGGGTATGCTCTAGTCCTTGGTTTTGAAATGGTCTCTTCAGTGCTGTCACCCAGGAGTTTCCTATCATACATCTGTCAGGGCTTTTGTGTTGTAATATTCTTTTTCAACTACTGTATGTATGCTGACAAGGGATCCAGAGTGAAAGGTGCTGTGTAAACCCAACGATGCTTCCCTTTTTTTGGCTTGCAGACTCCAATCCGAGGTGTGTGTGTTTGAACCTGTAGGCAAAGGTTCAGCAAGGAATTAATTCTGTCAGGTATTTTCTGGCTCTGCAAGGCTGTTTCTCTACATACACATAACAGCTAATGTCATCTTTGGAAGTATTTCTTGGCCAGAGAAACATGATGGAGCCTAAACTGCCAAAAAACTTGGATTAGAGAGATTGTTTTAGAACCTCCTCTACTGTACTGGCGTCTTATTTCAATTCTGAAACCAAGAGTCTTTCTGTAAATTGGAAACATGTGTATTAGTCAAGTTGGATGACGTGTTTTTGTCTAGTTGGCTCAAAGTCAGAGGGAAAAGTGCCTTTCTTAAAGGGGTTAGACTGACAGTTTCTTTCAAGAATAGATGGACCACTTCCAAGGTCTGATCAGCTATCCTGCTGTAGCACTAGTTTGCTCATATTTCCAGAAAGGTTAGGTGACCCCAGTTAGTAGAATCCAATGTTTTCTAATTAAGTTGAGGTGGTTTTTTGGGTTTTAAGAACTGATGGTAAATCCTCTCTTTGCTTTGTTCATCAGTCTCGGTTGCATGAGTAACCATGCAGTAATACTCTTATCAGCAAATTGGTGCTGTAGTCAGACTCCTTTATTCTGTTTTTGATCTGGAAGAGTCTTTACTAGGGCACTGCAGCATAGTGAGTCACCAAAAATGTAGAATCAAGACAATTTTTGATAGCTAATTTTTACCAAAGCTAGACATACAGTGGTTTCTGTTGACCATACATCCAGTCATGCAGCAGCATATGGTATACAGACAGGAAAAAAAAAGGTAAACTTATGCCAGCTTTCTGTCTGCAGCCTTACTTTTTTGCTGACCCATGCTGTGCTGCTGTGTTTTTAGATGGTCTCCTGAGAACTGACAGTTTCTGGAAACCCTGACTGTAGATTACCTTGCTCTAGTAAAAAAAAAAAAATAAAAATAGTAACTGTTCTGAATGTGTGGTTTTAGCAGACCAAAGTACACACAGAGGGGTAAAAGGTGACTTGGAGAAATGTGAAACATGTTGTTGGGGGGAGGAGGGAAGGAGATGCAAGTGAGTGTGCAAAGATGTAAACCATGCTTGCTTCATCTGGGTAGAGCCCCGAAAGTATTAACCCTACACAGAGAAGAGGCTTTTGCCAGGCCTGGTGAGCTTCCCAGTCTTGGGAAACTTCTATGCAGCATGTGGTGCTCTGAAGGTATCCTTCTGGTCTTAGCTGGAAGAGTAGAACCAGAGGTAAAGTCATTAGTCTGGTTAGGTGTTGGCCAGGTGCTGACACCTTGGTGCTTCTCCACTAAGATAACATTTGTCCTTTAGGAAATACTCTCTTTTTTTTGTTTGTTTTGGTGTTGTTTTGGTTTTTTGTTTGGTTAGTTGGTTTTGGTTTTGTTTTTTTTCTATCCAAGTGTAACAGTTTGTCTCCTGGTCTGGATTTAACTGCTTTGGAAGTAAATCTTGGGTAGTGTATCCACCTCCTCCTCTGAACGCTGCCTATATGTCGCACTTACCTGTATGCACACAAGTGGTTATTGGTCTGGAGGAGCTGACGTGCAAGATCCTTTGCATTTTGCATTTGCTTTGGAAAAGGGGAACAGGAACTGAAAATACAGATGAGGGTCTCTAAACTTCAGTTGGCCGCCAAAATGATATAGCTACTTAGGAAGCATATCTCGGTGCAAAGCCCGATCACTAGCTTTCTGGAGAAAGGACTAATCAAAATCAGTTCTCTTACCATCTCCTTACTTTATTCTTCTTTCTTTCACCTCAATACTTAATGCCTCTTTGAGGAAAGTCCATAGCCTTCAGGTTAACAAAAAGCCTTTGTTTCAATGTTGATGCAATAAAATAATCAGTGCTTCAAGCACATATTGGTGTGGATTTTTTTAGTGCTCCTTATTTTCCATTGTTAGGGAAAGTGAGAAGTTCTCACCCAGAAGAACATATCCCATTAGGCATGTCTCTGGAGATTAAGGGTGGCAAGTCAGGTGCCTTCCTCTGACTTAATCCCAAGGCTTTGAATGTGGATGAAGGAACTATGCCACTAGTTGTCTTGATCTTTTACTTGTATTTTGGGATTAGATTTATTTTTGAACCTGTAAACAAAAAATCTATCCGATGAGAATGAGACAAAAATTATAGGCCCTTGGTGCATCAGGTTTCTTGCCACGTATCTTCAGAACAGATGGAGAGACAAGCACTCTTCAATTCCTTGGCATTTCTCTTTCCCATTTTTTTTTTTCCCTAGGACAAGGCTAATTTTGCATCTATTCTGCCCCAGCCCTTCCCCCCAGCAGCACACTTAGTGATTGAAAGAGTGAGGTCCAGAACTGACGGTTCGTGCTGTTTGCATTGATGTGCTAAGACTGTGTTGTGGCAGAGCTTGCCTGGTCAGCTCTGTGTGACTCCTTTCTGGGGATACTTCTGTACCTGTAAGGATCTAAGCAGTGATGGTTAATCCTTCTCCTGAAGTCATCTTTACTTTCTTTGATGCCAAGTGAATGTGCCTGGGTGGCTGCAAGCAAGCACTGAGTAAGATGGTGCTCACTCTTAATTTTCCTCAGATGGAGTAGAGTCAGCATCTCATTTTGCAAATAACCTCTTGATGACTGTCAGTTCTCTTCTGGTCTCTGTTTTATCTTTTAGTGGTAAACTTTCCACCAGTGATGTTAAGATTTCCCATTCCCCTTGAGTAGGTAGGAGAACTTGGCTTGTTTTCAACTGAATGTAATTCCCATAGCTGGGGAAGGGACGTGATGTCTGGGAATTTATTTGCTCTAAGATTCAGACGAGACTTGAGTAACTTCAGAATATATCAGGATTACCTTCTGTACTGAACTTTAATTCTCACTTTTAAGACATGGATGAGACTCAAAATACTCAGGGACATATTGGTATATGCTGGAGAGTTGTCTCTAATAATAATAAACCCAAAACCCAGTAACCCTGTTCCTCTCTCAGCAAGGCTGTCTGTACTTTCTGGGTATGTCATCCTACCAATCGTTTGTCTTGGCTGCTGCTGATGATAACAAGACAGGTGAGCTAAGATTAAGGAGGATCAAGTTCATGCAAGATTGTTTAGTCCTGGGAATGCACTCAGATGACAGTCTAAAAAAAAAAAGGGAAAAAAAAAACCCCACAACTGTTAGAAATCCTTTCCTCTGCTTCAGGGAGTGGCAGAGTGGTGGTTGTATTGTAGTGGTGAAAAACTAGGAATTGGTTCTGTTTATCCCCAAGCCAATAAATTCTGCTGCATGGTGAAAGGATCTGCAGGTGTCTAGAGAATAGTCACCGTGGGCCAGTGCTGTGCTGATGGTATTTCTTTTTCTTTTTTTTTTTTTCCCATATTAGATGAACCAGGAAAGAGCAAAACACAGTGAATTTTTCATGCTGTAAAGGCTTTAATTTCAAGCTTCTTTAAAATATAGATTTCTGGGTAATGTGCCACTTGTAGTTTTTGAGCCTGAGCTTATAATGGTGAGCTTTGGGGTTTGGTAAGCCACAAATGTACATGGTCTGGCAAAGCAGTCATTCGTGTGCTTAAGGCTGCAAGGCTTTTTTCTTGCCTCCCCCCACCAAAGTAGGTTAGTGTGCAATACGTGGACACAGCGGTTGGTATAACTCGGTCACGATACTTGTACCAATTCCCTTTTCTTGGGTATGGGGGTAAGATTTATAATAATGTGTGGTTTCACATGGTTATCAAGTTGCTTGCTTCAGCAGATGTAATGTATGCCAGACTTCTTTTAAGTTATTTTAATAAATGAGCATTTTTTTGGTCAGTAGTAAGAGCAGCACTGAAACCAGCCAGGAGAAGGAGCTGACACTCCCCTTCACCCTCACTTAAACTGGAGCTGCACCCTCAGATTGTGATTTCCTCAGTCAGTGCTAAATGCTTTTTCTGGCCAACACACTTGAGAATGGTGCCACACGTGCATGTGCATGAAAGTCCTTTGTAGTGTGAAATCAGGGATGAAAGATATTGCTAATCAGTCCTAACAATACTGGACTTATTCCTGGACAAGGGGAAATGGGAATGTGGGGAATGGATGTTACACAAATGTGTAGCACATTCAGATGTGTTGTTATGCCAGTGTTGGTGTCTGTGCATGGACACCCTTTTCAGTCTGTAAAATGCTGCTGCTCATGCAGAGAATTTAAACAAGCCTTCTATTCAACACTGAAATTCAAAATAACACCAAAATCCAAATGGAGGCACTTCAGTTGCATAATAGTGTCTCTTACAAGGAGGACTCAGTGCAGTAGATGATGTAATGGTCTTTAAGATAAGGCCCAAGCTGAGGGGGGGAGAGAGGAAAAGTGTGTCAGGGAAGGAACTACTGAGAGTATTGCTAATGGTATCAAAGCCATCCATAGGTTATTAATTAGCAAAATTGTTTGGTACATGTGGAAAAAAATGTGTCATTGCTTGGTGCTACCCGTCTTCTCTGATAGTTACAATTGCTGTAGTGTTGAACAGTAGATTTCTGAGTAATGTGGTGGGCAGAGTATGACCTCTCCATACATACTTCAGACTCTTTTCTTGGGCTAAGCTTTCTAGCAGCTTAAAAGTGTGATCAAGTTCCTGTAGCTGCTAAAATGGCAATTTTGATACTTGCTTTAGTAGCTAATATTCCTTCTGTCTACTGAAGAGATGCTTCCTGTTGCATTGCCTGAGTTGTAATGCTTTGCATCAGGGCTGTGCCTGTAGCCTTGCTAGTTAAGTGCTAGTCCTAACGGATGATGTTACTGTTCTGAGGCCTCTGGCAGCTTGTTACTTTCCTGCCTCCCTAAATTTACGTTTAGCATATACTTATTTTCTTCAGTTTAGGAATAGTCCTTTCTTATGTTGCTTCCTCACTGCAAGTGCCTCTGGAGTCTCTTCTTGGACTGGCATGGCCAGAGAGGTGGTGTGCAATTGCTGCCTCCCTTGCATATGCCTTCCTCCCCCCCCTTCTCCCTTGTTTTACAGTATTCACTCCAGGAAATGCTGAGAAAGTTGAGAGTAATGGAATTCATGAAATTCAAGCTGTGCTTCAATGAAAACGTGTTTTCAATTTCTGCCTCCTTGGGAGCCTGAGACTGAACTGTAATTGTTGGCGCTGGGTGGGGGCTGGGGCTGTGGATGAATGAAAGCGGTGGAGTCAGCGCTCTGCAGAGCCTCTCGCCCGGCATCTCGCCGCTTCTCGGCATTCAAAGGCTGGTGTGTGCTTTGTGGCGGCTTCAGGAAGCATTTTTGTATTCAGCTGTCCAAAAGGCCCAGGCGTTTTCCTGCTGGGTTTGATCTGGCTGTTGGGGTCTGAATGACAGTGACATGTTGGAGAAGAACGTGATGGGGGAAGCATCAGCTGGGGGTGGTTTATCCCCCCTCTCTGCTCTTGATCCTGCTCATGCTGTCCTTTGAGTGCCCTGCTGCTGATTAAGGGTGAGAATTATAATGGTGACTCAAAAGCCTTTGGTAAAACTCATTAATTCATTCCTCCTTTAATTAGACAGCCAGCCATGGTCTTATAATTATCAGAGCCTAGGAACATTTACAGCTGTAAAATAAACAGTGCTGCATCAATTGCAGAAATCGTGGATTTTGGGCAGATGCAGATGCAGTGAGCTCTCTCAGTTTGGGTTTTGGTGAGGGACGTGGAAGGGCATAGAAATACAGGCAGGAGCTGAGAGTGGGTAGTGGCTGACCTCTGGCTGAATCTTGCCTCTTGGTGTTGTACTAGGAGGAAAGGGTGGAGTTGTCCTGCTTAAAATTTTTTTTTTTTTCTTTGGGAGGTGTCATAATATAACTTCCAAGGAGAGAAAAGAGGAAGGAGAACCTAATGAGAAGTCAGGCAAACATCTTTTCTTAAAACTTTAGCACCTGAGGGAATTTTGTGTTTGAAATAAACGTGTAACAGGAGCAGCTGCAAGAGAGTTTACAAACAGTGCCTGCTGTGCTGTTTGGAAGTTAGGGAATGGCAGAATGTTTTACAACAAAAAGTATCAGGTACTTTCTCTCTTTTTTTTTTTTTTTTTTTTGAGTCTTCTGAGCGGGAGAAAATGTCAATAGTAAACTTCCATTATTTTGTAATCTCTTCTTGTTCCTGAAATACGGAGGAAGGTAAATTTGAGAACCAATTTGTGTGGGTGACCCCTCTGGCAACAGAGTCTTGTGAGAATTTTGTGCTGCTTCCGGCATCTTAGAAGTATTTGTGTGTGCTTTTTTTTTTTCCTTCCCAGAAGGACATCAAGGAAGTTATTTCTACCCTAGTGCAACTCTACTTGTAGTTAAAATCACTGAGTGCAATGGTAGACCCTGAAAATATGATCTCCATTTAGCTTTGGACTGACAGGCTGTCAAGTGCAAGCAATACTAAAAGGCACAGACCTAGGGAAGGGCTAGGGATGGACATAACTGGCTGTCACAGATACAATTGAAAAGATAGGTTTACTTTTCCTTTTTTCTTGGTATTTGAACACCTTGGACTTGAGTAAATGGAAGGTATAGCACAAGACTATCTTAGAGGTACTTCTAGTCCATGGTAAATTTACGTTCCCTTAAGAGGGAAACCGTTTCAGTTGTAGTAGGTGGCATGAAAAAATGGATCGGCTGTGTTTTGGATTTATTTTTCTGTCTGGATTTAGTGGAAAGCACAGATAGCACATCCAGGGAGGATGGAATGATTTGCTTGACACTTCTGTAGCTAAACAGAAGTCTTTACTTCAGATGAGTGTTATTTTAAAAGCACTGTACAACGCTTCGTGTGCCTTTTAGTATTTCAAAATGTGAATGTCTTCTGTTTGTCCTTCTCGTCCTCTCCCCATGCAGTCCAAGTTGCTGTCCGCTTACAAGGCTGAGTAGTGCACAGAGCTTGGGTAGGACAGGGTTTCATCCCAGGTCTCTGAGGTCAAATACACTGGATCACTGGCTTTTCTTTAATATGTACGTATCAAAGATTCTTGTAGGTTAGACAACAGATGTTGAATCAACCTGAATAGACAAATTATGGGAGCAACAAAAGTACAAGTTTAAAAGCCTTTCATTCTTACAAGTGCAAGCAGATCATGGTGAAGTTCTTGGCTGATGTCAGAGGACCATGTTCTGGGGCAGGTTGAGTGTTCCAACAGTGAACCTCTTGATCACTGCAGGAGTTGTTTTTCAAGCTTTTTCAGTTTGACCTGCTGCAAGCTAAAACCTCTTCAAATACAAGCTCTTCAAAAGCATTTAAAACCCTTTAATATGAAAGGTGATGAAAATAAAATACATCCAGTGCTGCTGACAAGTCTCTGTGTGGACAAGCGGTGTTCTGGGACATGCTTCCAATGCCTGTACTTTAGCAGGCAGCTCTTGGAGAAGCCATGTGAGTGATAGTAGATGCTGGGAGTGTTCTGTTGAGGTGTAAATAACAAGGTTGGACAGTTTATGCTAGTTCTGCTGTTTTTATTAGTACAGCTTAGCTTTCTCCTTGGGCAATGTGGAAGTTATGGGAGAAGGAGGAAGGGACAAGCTGTGAACTTGCCTCCTCTCCCAGCAGAAGATGATGAGAAGGTATGGGGATCTTGTTACCCTAATCCCCTCTTGGTGTGTTAATTCTTCTTGTCCATGTACTTGTATCTTAAGTCTGAAATTCTGAGTGACACAACTGTTTGCTGGGTCATGTGTATCTCACTCCAGTGCCCTTTCAACCTTTTTGGTGTTTGTCTCGATTTTGCTGTAGCTATTAAAATTCAGTTGGCTGCTACAGTATTTCATTGCTGGCAATTTTGTTCTCAAGGAAATGTTGCTCTAAGAGCCTGCTGCGTGTCTATTACTGCTCCTAAATACACCTAATGGCTATTTGCTAGCCTGTGATTGACCCACCTCTTAATGTGTTCCCAGTGCTTAAGAGGGCTCCAGATCTAAGTTTGGTGGTTAGATCAGAATCACCTTCTGCTAATGTCAGCTATGCTTTGGCCTGGGAGGAGATGTGCTTCTTGTACCACAGCAGTGGCACATCCAGCAGGTGAAATGTAGCTCTGCAGGTATAACCTATGGGCAGGACTTTCAACACCAACTTAATTATTAGGTTTGGTTTCCTTGTGCTGGCTTCAGTAAGCATGATCTTGATATATTTCATTTGTTGCATCAAATAAAGGTTCCTAAGAAAGAACCAGTTTCAAGGATATATCTTGAATGCTCATCAAAGTATGGGTTCAAACCAGGGGTGTCTGAATTTCTTTTCCCTTCCAAAGGGAAGTTTGCTGGTTGATGTCTGTAGGGAATGCTGAGCTTTCTTTCTAATACCAGTGCCTGCAAATGGAAACCATCAGCAATTTCCTACTCACAGTCACATGCATCACCACTTCCTTGATACTAAAACTAGTTCTACAAGACTTTAATTCTTGGGGGTGTATTCGACTAGCCTTTGATGTGTTATTGCCTTCCACTGGTCACTCCTCCTGGGAAAACAGAGATCCTGAGTATTGTCCGTGTCGCTGCACTCGGACCTTGGTCAGTGCACAGTCTCTCCCATGTGCTGTGAACATGGGCTAACTGTAAACAGGGCTCAGAGCTTCTGGAAACTACATTGTAGTCCTTAGCTTTCTTCTCGGTGAGGAATATTTTTTTCTGTTAGAACAAGACATGTGCAACAGAACCACAGTGTTGTTCTAATGCTGCTGTGAGGAAGAATTAGATGGTGTAAAGCTGGCTGTTAACTGGGAGCTGTGTGTTCTTGTAGTCAAAACACAAAGGATACAGGGATAAGAATCTTGTTCTTGGTGCAGCTGTGGTTTGGGTTGTGCAATGGCTCTTTGGGTTCAATGGTTCTTTGGGTTCTACTACAGTATTTCTGTATTGCCTGATGTCAGTAGGTGTCCTGATGGCTGAAACTGTGCTATAGGCCAAGCAGAGTTGAGAGGCATGCATACATCTATACCATAGCTGGGGGAACAGTACTAGCCACTGCACATGAGTGTCGGTGCTGTACTTGGGGTGCTGGTTCCTCGTACAGTCCTGGCCTTAAAGATCTAAAACCCCTCCAGAACTGCTGAGTGAGGTCTCGCTAGGTAGGAAAGTGGTGTTTGATTCCCAGCTGCTTGCAAGAAATGGGGTCTTCAGGCTCATTAAGCTGCTCTTTTAGCTGTCGTGTATTTAACTTCCAGGCAGCACCCAGATAACCCCTGTGCTTGTGCCGCTGGTGAATAGGTTTCCAAGTGGGGTTACGCATTCCAGGCATGTACGCTGTCCTGCTCTGCCAGCTCAAGCTGGGTTAGTCATGCGTCTCACTGAGCGTGTCAGATCTGAGGCGCTCTGTCTCTCTTGCTTCTGCCCTCTGAATTCTTGCTCTATAAAAACCAGTAATCACCAAAAGGGCAATTAGAGTTGTGGAGCTTGGTTATATCATCTTGTCACTTATTTCACCCTGATTTTAGGATTAAGGAGATAGTGTCTTGAGTGCAGAAAAAAATTTAGGGTCCTGGAGAAGTGGCTTGGACTGTACTGTTCAGCTGTAGGGCACTGTCTAAAATTGGTAGTGATAGGCTAGCTGGTGATAGGAAAATGCAAAATCTGAATTTAGGAGAAAATCAACTGAAAACTTGATGCCATGCTACTCCTAATGGTCATATTCTGCATCCAGAAACTAGTGTTAAAGCTCCTAGTCATCTCATGTGGGATTGCATTATCATGCCTTAAATGTATGCAAAAACCTGTTCGTGTTGCTTCACTCACACATTTTCCACCTGAAGGTATAATCTAGTGACAATATAATAACTTTCATAGCAATCAGTGTGGTGTTAATAGGATTATGGTGCCTAGTAAGGATAGAGGGGAAAAAAGAATTTAGGAAGGAAGCATCCCTTCCTGTAAATGCCCTCAGTAAGGGGGGCAGAGAAGGGCAAATACAGTGATGTATGTGCAGAGAGCAGCACCCTGCTTTCCACGCTGCATTGCACCCAGGGGCCATGTCACCAGGAGGATGGTAGAGGAGGAAGGCTGCAGATGCATGTGTGTGGTATGAGGGGCGTCTTTAATGCAACAAGGCCTTAAGAAGATGAATCAGTGGTGTTAGTGAGCCAAGGTAAGCCCTACAGAAAGACTGTTACTGATCTTAAGGAGCAAGTGTGGCAGGCAGCCTTGTCCCAACTGACGTGATTAAAACCCTGAAGGTACCAGGCACATCTTCTTGCTGAGATCTCTTTCTGCCTGTCACCTTCTGCTCCATCAAGAGCACCCTTACCCTGGAGTCTGGAGAAGGTAAGTTTTGTCTGCTACCAAGTACTGTGTAGAATTAAATTGAAATACTTTCTCACACATTCAAGTTTATGCTCTCTTTTTACTAAAAACTTGAGCTGGCTGTATTATTGTTAAAGATGATGGTAAGAAACAGCAAAATCAAAAGCTTCTCTTTATCTCCTTCTGCAGTGAAGACTGACAGTGTCTTGTGATGTTCTGCAGACCAATAAAGGAAAGAGAGCTACTTTACTTGCACATGGTTGCTGCCAGAGGTGGTATCATGGTGGGTTTTATGCTGCATAGAGTTAAGTGAGAACAGTTATGGAATGCTCTGTAAGAGTGTTTGAGCAGATGCTCTGCTCTACTTTGTTCTGCAGTTTATGCACCACTTGCTTTCATTCAATAAAAACCAACATGAGAGTTATTGCAGATATTTGCTTTGTGGCCTCAGGGTATCTTATCTTGGGGCTGCTCAAAACTTCATTCTAGTGAATTGCTCTCGCTCTTTGCAGTGTTTGGGTGATGTAAGGAATGGTTCGATTGCTTCAGTGAGTCAAAAGTACTGCTTGGCTCTTTCCCAAAAGCTTTAACACCTGCTAAAAGGGTGAAGAATTCCAGACAACAGCTCCCAGCCCTTAAGTGCTGTGAAAAGTCTCTTGTCAAAGATGCAGTTTTCTGTATGGGCTGGGAGTCAGATAATGTTCCCCACTAATCTAATGGTCGGAGGGGATCTAACTGTATTGTTGCCCAAACTACTTTTCTCCTTGATGGTATTTTTAGTGAGCTGAGATTGGGGCAAGGGATCGTGGTCACTAATGGTGATACAAAAGAGGTGATTTAGCTAAGGAGAGTATGGCTCTTTTCTATTTAGCTTTAGAGAATATGCAAAGGAAGTATTTTTACTGCTAATCCTGTAGTTAGTGAGGTCTGCCAGCCCCACTTGATTAGAGAATGAGCTTCAGTTAAAAGATATTGAGTCCTATACCGGATCTTAGAGGTTTTTTCTTCTCTCTGTTCCCAGTTAGGATGCTCTTTGAAAATAAGCTCACAAATGAGGCTTAAAATACCTGTCCATAAAGGGTAGAAAGGAAAAATTCTATGTAGGGAAGGATGGATCTGAAGTTCAAGATTTCAGTGCGAGTTGAATGTCTGGTGCAGCCTGGCTTAAAATCATCTATAAAACTACTCCAATGCAAAAAGATCCACCTGGCTCCCTTCTGTGGCCTCTCTTACGGGGAGAGTTCATAAACAGCCTGGGGGATTTCTGCTTACACATTGGTGAATCCTGCTTTGTGATTATGTTCCAAACAAGCAAATTGCTGATCTGCACAGTTAACAAGATACTTGGTGCTTCAGAAAAGCTGTTTTCAAATGCCAAGTTAACTGAAGATAAATGTAGGTATTAATACTGAAGGTTATTATAAAGCTGAGGAATGTAATTTCCCCAGTCAAGATAGCTGGCTGAAAACCCATCCAACTGCAGTAGTGAACTGAAAGGCACGGAATTAAAAATAAACAAAGCAGGAGATGGTTGGCAAATAGCAAATAAGTAACTAAGCACCAGTTCCTGCTGTAGATTTGACGAAAATGTGTTTCAGGAACCACAACGGGCGGAAAAGGTGAGATCATGTGTTTCTGTATTCAGCAGTGGGGATCCTCTAACTTGAGAATGCTGATCTGGTGGCAGCCTTAACATCTGCTCTGAAACAGCCCAATTAATTTCTTATTTTTTTTTAAGTTTCTGTAAGCACTCTCTGGAGGACAGTAAATGCTATTTTTATTGTTGTTGTTTAGTGGAAGGTGGCCAACCTTGGTGACACTGCAAACATACTGAAGTCGTTATAAAGCACCGCGAGGTGCGTGTTGGATGGCTTGTGCAGCCAAAGGTCAGAGGAACAAGGATGGTTCACAGCAAGAATGGCTGACTGATCAGCTGTCAATGACTGTGGTCTGAATGTTGTATGGGAGGTTGGATTAAATAGACATTTCCAAGAGTTTTCAGGTTGGGAATCTATCCGGACTCTGTGTGCTGCAGTACCCAAGCGCATAAGTAAATGGATGAGGCAGCTGGCTATTGTCTTTTGGAGTTCTTCCTTTGCTGGATCCTTCCTCGTACTTCCAGGCTGAGTGTCAGGGGGCTGTGTTTCTAACACCATATGTGAGGTTAAAAACAATGCCAAGACTGAAGAGTATCTGCTTGTCAGTCCTCTTTCTAAGAGGCATTGGAATCCAAACTCTGCCATTCTTCTGCCAGTCAGTAGTTGTGAAGGTAGTGGAGGAAAGAACCTGGTTTGTGGTTCAAGTCCTTCCCATGGCTACATGAGGACCTGGTGACCAGGGAGCACTGCAGTCTGGTTCTTCAGCTGGTGTGACTACTTGTTGAGTCCTGCTCTGGAGCTGCTCTTACTCATGTTCCAGATGCAGACACTGTGACAGGGGGATGTTCACAGCAGCTGTTTCAAGTGAAGAAGCCTTTTCCTTGAGGTTTATTGAGTGGCTGTGCAATGGCTTGGACTTGACTTATTAAGCTCTTCAACTGTAGTGCTTCTGGCTTGTGGTTCTTCATGAATAGAAAGGGTTCATCTCAAGCACTGCTTATTAATCTAAAGGTAGCATTGAGAAGACACAGAAATATCTAGTATATAAAGTAATAAAGAAAAAGGGGTCGGTGGGAATCATAGCTCACGATTACATGAAAGGGGGAACTCTTAGCCAATTTGGGATGTGAAAGAAAATGTTCTTCCTCCTTCTAGTTCTTTATAATTTTATCCTCGGTGAGTAGTGTTGCTGCTGCTGCCATCCAAAGGAGGGCTTAAGTGTGTTTAAGGATTTCAAGGTCAAAGGCACAGGACTGCTGACTGGTGAGACTGTCCATTGGTGGGAGGATGGGATGCTTTCAAAATGCACGAGTGCAGTGGTGAGATGAATAGCCTTTTGGTGGGTGGGGAGATGGGGGAAGTCTCCATAACAACAGCAGGTCTCCAACCTGGCTTTAATTTCCCAGTGAAATACAAGGTGAATGATTGCAAAGAGTAAGTTGACTACAAATGTGGAAACTACTTGGCAGTCAGTGCTGTTATAAAAGGCACAAATTTTGCTTTTAGCTTGTGGGGATCTTCCCCCCCCCCGGACAAAAGTTGTTTGGTGCACTTTCGCATTAGTAGCAGTATGTAAATCTTGCATCAGATGGTCCTAAAAGAAGAGCGTTGCCCAATGAAGGCATGTCAGGATGGTAGTTTGCCTCTTGGAGGTTATCGGTGTGACAGTAGCAACGGGGGGCTGTTTGCTGTGGGCTCAGTGCTAATGCTGGTACTGCAGGCCCAGCTTCGCAGCAGCAGTCCCAAGTAATAAAGCATGCTCGGTGGCTGCGTTCAGGTGACATGCACATGGCTCAGCTGGCACAGAGGGCTGGGCTGGCATGTATTGACAAGGCAGGGATTTAAGCAGCAAAAGCTTCAGCAAAGCATATGGTGTTTGCATTTCTGCCTCTAAAACTGATCCAAGTAGTACTCTGCTGAGAGGTAGATGCGTTGCAGTAATTTCTTCTCCAGATGTAGCTGCTATGAAAACAAACGTTGAAGGACTTATTTTTTCACAATGGCACTTTCTATCAAGGGCGCTTCAGTGTTCACAAGTTACTGGATTAGCGTAACAGGGGTGGCTTGAAGTAATGCTGATAAGAGCAGAGTATTTCCTGCTGAAATTATGACTGACTTATAATTCTGCAGTCTTGCACATTTTTCAATCATGGATTTAATAAGAAAGTTTTGGCCGCCTGAAGTGTCACCACTTCCTCTTTTACATCTGCAAATTGCAGAAGGATTTGCTGGTGTCCAAGCCTGCAGCACACAGCCTGGGGTTACTGCTAGAAGAGGTCATTCTTTGTTCTGGGCACTGTGAAGCATTGCAAAATGTTTCCTGCCTTGCGCTGTGTTTGGAAAGACTATTCTTTCTAATAACCCAGAAAAACAATGTTTTCAAGTCCTGTGTGGTTTGGAGTTTTTTGTTGGGATTTTTTTATTTTTACATTTATTTTGCAACATGCAGGTCTTCAAATATCCTCAAAGGGTCCAGGAGAAAATTTACTATTGTCGCTTTCCTTACCAAATGGACACAAGTTTTGAAGTTGTTGTTGTTTATAAACAACAAAGCCCCATTTATGTTGTGGAAGTCCCTGCAAACAAATAGTTACTAGGTTTGCCTGTTTGTGCACTGAAACCCCAGGAAACACCATAGTTACACGCAGTCCAAATTGCTGCGTGGTTTGTACTTGCAATCTGAATGTTTGTAGAACTTGTCTATTTCCCTACAGAGTGGCAGATTTCCTTTAAACATCCCCAAATTGCTTCTGTTGCTCAGGCCGTGACTTACTTCAAAAGACACACTGGAAATGGCACCTCATAAAGCACAGGAGGACATGACAATGCCCCGTGCCAAGGTAACCTCTGCTTGGGGCTGAGCTGGGTGTCTTGGCTCTGCAACCGTGTGCTTGGTTTGAACACCTTGCTGCAGACAGCAAGGGTGGGGTGTCCTGTTGCTGGCCATTCCTCAACCTCCTCTAGAAGTCTAAGGTAGTACGTACACAATTACTTGCTGGCAAAATTATAAGCCCAGCAGCAAGTAAATAAAAGTTAGTAGAGACCTCCAAAGGAGGTTGTGATGAATGTTGCGCAGGAGTGTGCGAGCCGCAATGCGAGGCTGTGTTCACAGGGAGGTGTGGTCTGTGGAGAGCAGGTTCTGCCTAGCACCTTCTGGCTTTATCTGTAGCAGTCTCCTTATTAGCTTTTTCTTCTCCACACAAGTCCTCTGCACAAAATTTGGCACTGAGCTGCAACCTTGGAAAGCTGGATTATATATATTTTTTTTTTTTTTAACACCATCAAAGACATTTTTGCTCTGGAGCTCCTATGGCACTGCTGCAGTGCACCGGTGAACCTGCTTCCAGCACCCATTTGGGATAAATACATGTTTGTTCTTTGTTGGACAATATTTCTGCACAAGAAATATTCTACCATACTGAGCATGATTTAGAAGTAGTTTTGGGCTGTGAACATGGATGTTTGCCTGTGCTAAGCCTCTTCAGGCAATACCTCAGTGGAGAAATAATGCAGAACTGGTTTCAGCATTGTGCCTTCCTTATGTAAATGGAACATACACCTGAGGGCTTGCATGAGAAATCCTAAGATTGGTACAACTCTTCTGTCCCTCAAAGTTTGCGGCTTCAGAGCCTTTAATCTTACCTGTCTGAAGTGGAAGCTTGTGGTTCCCAAGGTTGTGGTCCACGAGGGTGGCTGGAACTCTGGAGCTGCTTGGTGATTTAATCAAGGAACTGACCTGGCTGAAAACAGATTTCAACACCAGCACAGAGGTGTGTTCTTTACCCAGCTGTGTAAAGAAGCAGTCCTGCTAACTAGAGTATTTGACTGGCTGCCCAGTGAACCCGACTGAGCACTTGATCCAGGTGTAAAACACTGTTTCTTCTTGTTGATGAGTTGTCGTAACCCTGGTCTGGCATAAACCTGGGGCAGGAACAAAGTACCTGTGCTTTGTAGTGCTTCAGCACTAAAAGGTGTCCCACAGATAAGTGAGGGACGCATGAGATTTTTGTACTGAATCTCCCTTTTGGAATATTTCAGGGCGTTGAATCAATAGGCAGAATTCAGGAGCCAAATAGAAGGTTCCTGGCTGACTTCTGTCTTCATGTGACCCCACGGGTGCTTCTCAACTGTAGTATTTTTTTTCAAATCATCATGGGAAAAAAGCCCACTCCCGGGTTTGGTTTATAGGTTAGTTGTTTCCTGCACTTTATGGCTTTTCTGGTTTGCAGTCGGAAGCAATGTTGAAAGCTGATAGACCAGACCACTGTACCACTAGTGATAGAGGACTGTAATAATGTTTTATTTCTGGTTACTTTGTGACCTGCAGAATTGTAGCTGAGCAGGGAATATTCCTGTTAAATTGCTAGCATCAACCTGTCCTTTTCAGAGCTTACTCTTTGTTTCTCTCTGCCCTGAACATCCCGCTCTCCATCACTACAACAGTCTTGAGCTGTTCTGGTTGCCATGTGAGCAGCTGATTGATAATTTCCCCCCCCCCTACAGCAGTAGATTGTGTGTTTTGATGGTGCTATTGTGTGCTGTGTATGCATATTCCCCTCACCACAGGGCATTAAACCTTTGGACATGACCTCTGAAATCATACACAGCCATATTGTGTTGATGTAGGGTGTCTAAGGTGGTGGTGTGATGCCACTTTACTGTGGGACAACCAGTCACACAAATGACTGTGTTCAGCTGTGTCCGTAATGTACCAACAATCCCTGCCTTCCCTGCAAGTTCCTCTGTTGCAAGTCTGTCTGCATTTTGAAGCCCTTTGCAGAGCTGTACCTCTTTAAAAGAGTAATGAGGTTGAAAGCAAGATACGGGACTGTGCAACTAGTTCGGGCCCCTCCATTTATCAGGGAAATTGTTTTCTAGTGCTACATACCGATAGAAAGTGTCAAGCCTGAGAAATATGCTCGAGCTTCTTCACTCCTTCATTCTCCCTAGAGCTTAGTTTCTAGAAAGAAATATTGATATGTAAAATATTGGAAATACTCACCAGGGACCAACAGGAGTGGAGACAGGGCAAGAATATTTTAATTTTGAAACTGGCTGGATAAATAATCAAGGGAACAAACAGTTTCTTTTGTTTTATAAAGAATTTATTAAAAAAAAAAAAAAAGGAAGGGAACTGAACTTCATATATTGAAGTGTCTGGGAGGGAACATCCTTTCAGACGTTTGGTGTATTGGAGATAAACAGCACCCTTCCTTTAATCAGTAGCCTTTTTTCCAAGTGCTTTTTTAATGCAGTGCAGAGTCAGTGAGTCTGGGCTTCTGGGCATTTTATTTCTATGCTCTGGTTGAAATAGCTCTTCCTGCTGGAATTGAAGTCGGAAATGACCTGAGCTACACGCGCTGAAAAAGAGGAAGATGGGGAGTGGCTTGCTGGCTGGAAATGTTTTAGTTCTGTTTATCTGTTGAGTAGCTTAGAAATAATTACTTTTGAAATGGTAGGAGTTTGGCTAGTGGGAACAGTCGCCACCTTCTTATCTAGGGAAGTAGGATGTCGGGAAAAAGTGGTTTTCCCGTTTGCAAGATTTAGTTCTAGTAAAACTCGTGATTAGTATGTTTACAAAACTTTTTCCCCTCCAACACCACTTTGATAGAAAAATTTGCCTTGAATCAGCATCGTAACTGTCTGGATTAAGATTTCCCTATTCTTTCTGAACAGGAGAACTGCAGTGAGGCGATAGCCACACATCGGATACTGCTGGACATGCTTTAACTCCAAACACATAGGTTTGCAGAGTCACATTGGTCATGTATGGTATTTAAATGTTATGCTGTTATTCCTGAGTTCCATGGATGAAATTTGAAGTTAACTTTATAATAAATAACCTCTTGAATGGTGTTTTTGTTGTTGTTTTTTTTTCTTAAAATATCAACTTTCAGGTCAATATTCAGAAGTTACTTTATTTGAAAGATCGTAAGTTTATATTGATACTTTTGAATGCTTTAGTCTGAAGTGCATAAATACAAAAGGGCTTCTGCCTTTTAATTGTGGGAGTAAATTCTTGCTAATGCCTGTTTGCTAGGGAGTAGCTAAAGGATCTAGATCTTGGCTATGGCTTTGTTTCTCATCAGTTGTCAGGGAGAAGAAAAAAGAAGGGTATCTCTGAAGGACAAACTGAAGTGACCAACAAGTCTTAAATGTAAATGATGAGGTTTTCCTAAATGTAAATGCTTTCCCCTGGCAATCTATGGGTACTCATATTTGCTTTAGGATGGTTCTGCAGACCAGCAGTAGCTCTTGAGGATGGTCATGTTTTCCAGAGGGACAAACTTAAGTTGAGGAACAACTATAGCAATCGAGTTCTGGGAATAGCAGGTCTTCCCTATACCCATGCCTTCCCTCCTCCCCCCCCCCCCCCCCCCCCCCCCCAACCCACACGCACGGCACAGAAAAAAACAGCAGCAACAAAAGCAGCTCCGGTAGCGAGAACGAGTAGTGG
>JAAGNO010016119.1:32557-65886 GCA_033439905.1 Ceryle rudis
TTTTAATAGACCAGTGCTGGCTAGCTCACGTGCTGGGCTGTGCAAGCATGCCCTGGTCCCTGCCTGCGTGCAACAGGCAGCTTGGCAGTGCCACGTCTTACCTTCAGGGAGTTCCAGGCTGGCAGGAGCATAGCTGAGCTCCTGCTGCAGAGCTGGGGATGGGGAATTGTCTTGGCATGAGAATTTATAGAGTTCTTGGGCTTGAGCCAGGTAACTCGGGCAGTGCTTGCTTATCCCTGAGTTGTGGGAGCATTAAATTCATACTTCCTTTATATAGCACGGGGTTTCTTTCCATTATCCAGTGTGCTGGAAAATTACCTTGCGAGGAGATTGTGTTTTAAGACTTGTATGGGTGATGGAGCTTTCTAACTGGGGAAATAAAGCTGCTTCTCAAATAGGGAGCTGCTGTTGGATGGGAATGTGTGACTTCATCTGTTGTGGGAAAGGAATGTCTGGTCAAATTGTGCAGATCTGCCATGGGTGAACTGGGCAAGCTGAGCATGGATGCAAGTGGTGCAGGAGACCCACTGAATTCTTCCAGCTATCCTTTTTGTGCTCTTTGCCTCGATATTCCAAATATTGATCTGATTCTTGCCTTTAACCAAAGCCAGTTAATGGTTTTAACTTTGTCCATCTGGGAGTATAGGAAGGACTAAAATTCTAAAGCTGAAGACCCGTTCTCAGGAGGATTTCTTACACATTTTCCTGGTCTGGGATCTGGGGCAAAGTCCTAGATGAAGAGTGGTGCATCCACAGTGTGGGTATTTTTTTTGTTGGCGCTTTTTTTTTTTTTCAGAGCCCTGCAAGGGAATTTGCAGAATCCTCAGAAAGGAAATCTGCCTTTTCAGTGAGAATGCTCATTTGACAAGCTGCCAGTTCTGAGCTAAGCCTCATTTAATAAAGATTTAGTCTGTGGAGACCTGTCAGTGGAAACTGAATTTGGTGAGAGTGTCTCATTCTTTTCATCGCTGTAGTGCATAGAGGCTTTCAGCCAGCATTATGAAGAAACTAGGGATAGGAACAACCAATTTAGAGGACCCCCTTACCTCTGGGAACGTTTCCTTGCTGTGCAAGATGGAGATTGCTGAGTTGGTAACAGCTAAGGGAATAAATGGATTGGTATTTGACTTTAACCCAATAGGACTCCAGTGTTCACTGCCGATTAGCATGACTTAGATCTGCATTCGTGGGCAGAAAATAAAAATCCATCCCCATTGTTAAGCAAATCCTTTCCGCTCAGCGCTTTCCATCTCTCTTTAGTTTGTGATGTGAGATGCTCTGATGAATTCTAGAATCTGCCTCCATGTTACCTGTGGAAGCAGAGATGTGTGGATGTACCTGTGCTAGGTATTGTTTAAGCACAGCTCTTGGCAATCTGTCGCTGGTTGTACTGTGTGTTGGTTACTGTAGTAAACCAAGAATCGGCAAGGTTGTGTCTTTCTGGCCTCTGCATTGGTGGCTTCTGTGAGTTGGACCAAATATAAAGGCAGTGTTGAAAGTCTTTAATTATGAAATAAGGGGTCAGAATGTTAGCATGAAGGAAATGATGATGAATCTTTAATCAACCTAGCCTTGTTCTCAGTTGTTGCCTGCACAAGGGCACTTGAGAAATTAATCTGAATTAACTGGAGGAATAAATTCAAAGCAGATTAGTTAAACCACTTTAAATGCACTAAAGTGAATTAAACTACACTGAATTAAAGCCATTCTAGTTAAACTACAATAAAACCCTGTGTAAACGCTCATTTGTAATTAAAGTGGATTTAGTTCACAGCTCTAATGCCAATTAACTGTGGAATGCCTTTGCCTGTGTAGATCACCTCTCATCATTGAGGAAGCCAGTCCATTTATTTAACCAACTTGGTTAAATACATTTGAGCTATCTAGTCTTGGTAGGTGGTGTTTCAACTGTAGATCTGTTTTATTCTAATGTCTGCTGTATTATCTTAGGGCACTTTAAAAAAAGGCATGATGTAATCCTTGGCATTTTCTCCCTTCCACAAAGGAGGGCACATAGCCAAAAAAAGCTGAAGGCAACGCGTTGGCCTATATTGCTTGCTCCAGTGTGGACTTGCCCTAAATATATGTATATGTTTATAAAAAAAAATCTACTGCACTCCGTTAACAGCGTGCTTTCTCTGGGAAATGTCTGTATAAGGAGATGAGACAGTGGAACCTGTCCTCTGTTTCCATGGTGCTCTTCCATGCTGCTGAGGGATCCCTCACGAAGGAGAATACATCTTGGTACCGTGGGAAAAGCCTCTTCCACGGCACGTTTCCTACCCAGCCTTGCTCCTCTACTGTGTTGAGTACAGTAATTGGCCTGGGAAGGCCTGTCCCCTGGGCAGAGGAAATATGGATGGTTTAGTGCTGAGATCAGCAGCGGCTTCCACATCCTCTCTGCCCCACCCCCCATTACATTTGCCATTATAGGCTTGGCTTTGTTCCTTACCAATGTCGGATGAGTGACATCCTGAGACACTTAAGTATCTCAAGAAATGGCATTTTCCAGAAATGAAAATCAAGTCTCTGTACACACAGCACGTTCAGAGCAAGTTGATGAAGGGGTCAGTGTTTCTCTCGTGTGTGCAGCGTTACAGGAAAAAAACCCCAAAAAATCAGTTTGTTAGGTCATAGCTACTTACCATCTATGAATACATAAGCTTAGAGATGTCCTGAAGTCTGCAAAAAAAACAGTGTAGGAAGTAGTGTAGGCGTGACTCTATCCCACAGCAGTTTCTCTTCTTGCTAAGAAGACTTCCGTCCTTCATGGAATAAATAGAGATGAGTGCTCCTTTGGCAGCGGCCCAGTTTGCTTCATGCGTTCTTTTGGGTGAACGTTTTTCTCTTCCCACACTCCTTTAACCTCTTCTCTCTGTTTTATTATCGCAATCTCAACTCATTGCATGGAAATCCAGAAGGAACATGAGTTGGAGACTCAGCGGAAAGCTCTCTTTTGGCTAAAGCTGACTTTAAGGTAAAACTATAACCAGTTCTCCACCTGGCAGTGATTAAGATAGCTGTGTTGTTGAGATGCTCAAAAGCTGTAGCTATTTTGTCCTGTTGCTTGAAACGAAGTTTTCAGATGAAATAGCTTTAAAATTAGTGATGTAAGATTAAAAGTGAAACCATGTGCTTTTCAGGAACCACTTGAAGGCTTCAGCTTTGCTCTCAAGTTACTCGATGAGGTTTTAGTACACTAAATAGTAGTAAAATAGCAGTACTATCTAGAAACAGTTATCTCCTCCATGTGAAGAGCTGCTTGCTATGCCATGCTCCTCTTAGTACAGCTAAGGTCTAAAGAATGTGGTAATTGGAAGTTGCATAGCTTGAGGTTGGTAAAACTTGTACATAATAAACACATGGATTATTTTGAGCCCATATGTATTTAGAATTAACTTTCTAAACTTGCTCTGCTGCTCAGACTTCTTGTGCCAAGTGACCTTCATGGCAGAGAGGACATGGCGGTATGAAGAAGGGTCCCTAAGCCAATACTTCTCTGTAGAGTTGAGTGTTCTTAAGGCAGTGCTAAAACTTGACACTTTTAACATGAATGCAGCCCAGCATTTACCTCTTGTGGTACAGTGTAGCATGGCTTTTTTAGGCTTTCCCCTTGAAGGAGACATACTCCAATGTATCTTGTATATCCTGTTTCTCATATTCTTATGTAGATCACTTCTTTGTGACTACTTATGTAGGATGGGATGGAGTATACATCCCTAAAGTACAGTCTCAGCAGCTAAAATTAGCCTTCCAGGATCACAATCCACAGATACATTCAGGTGACTAATGATGTGGATCGCAGTTTGGAACTTGCAAGCTGAATGTGACTGTTTTGTATGGAGATTTTTTTCATCCAATAGACAGGGCTATATATTGGTTTAAATGATCCACAGTGACATTAAGGCATGGTCTTGGAAAGGCATGGTCTTGGAGACCAACGATTCTGCTAACTGAAGGCTGACTTACATATATGTCCTTAGGTATGATATCAGCACCTATAGGTACCTTTATACCACGGGGAAGAGCTGACCATCCCCTGGATGTATTTAAGGGTGATGTTTTTTCTGTGTCCTGTGTTTCTTATTGTCATGGAGATCCATGCATGAGGACCTAGATGGTTTCTGCCTCTCTTTTTTTGCCTTCATGCTCCCACTGAGAGAGCAAATACAACAAATCCTGGCAACTGCTGGACTTGAGAGAAGGTATTAACACTTCAGCAGGCTGTTGAGCACTGCCCCTGCACAGAACTTCGGTGTATTTGGGTTTCGTGGTGCCTTCCCAAGCTAACAGTGCTGCTCGTGGTTACTTCCCGGTGTGCTGCTATTAACTTTTATTTTGAAGGCGCTTTCTAACATTGTAGCTTCGTCTCCTGCCAGTCTGGCTGATACCACTTGGATTTACACTCATTTTCAGGGACTGCTCTGTCTCCACTTCTGCCATTAGTGTCAGCACAGTGGTAAAATGTTGCTCCTCCAAGTTGTCTCCATTTTCCTGTAAGGGCAGTTCATGCATCATTTGCTATAACGGTTCTGATAGCTCAGCAAATGTTCGAAGACAAATTGATGCTCTTCTGTGGCAAAAGGCCCAGTGCGTAATTTTACATTTACTCGGGATAACGTGGCCTTGGATAACCGAGTTCCAGATTTACTGTCGCAGGATAGAGTGTCTGACGGTTTATCCAGATTCAACCCCCCTTTTTTAAATACTGTCATTTAATCCTGACAAGCAGGCACAGGCATGCCTTTGGTTGCGACCAGGCTTTCACTGCCAGCCAGTCTCTAGGTCCTAAACTGACTCATCAGTCAGAAAGATTAAGAACGGCTCTGCTGGATGATTTCACTTGTTGTCATGGCACGTACCCATTAATGGAAAACAAATATTCTCTGGAAAATGAAACACAGATCGTGGTATAGTGGCCAGCCAAGTCCTTTTGGCCAGATGCATAAATCGAAGCATATATTAAGTGTCCCTTCAAAGCAAGAACTTAAGGTTGCTTGCTGCATGGCAGTCTTTCTTTTTAAGTATTTCCTTCCCCCCCCCTTTTTAATGGGGGCTGTTCCCCTTCATCTGGAACTACAGTGTGAAATTTTTGCTGATAAAGAGTTGCTGGGATGATGTTTTCAGCTGAGTACATCTTTCCAGAGGTAATGCCTTTTAGCACATGCAGGAAGGTTGAGGGTGTGAAGAAAGAAGAGCAGTGCGGGAAAACTTTGTGTTACAGCAGCCTGACATGTTTAAAAAATAAAGTATATCCCCAAAGAGCTTTGGTATGCCAAATGTGTTAGTTAAATTAGTATTGAGTATTTGTACATGGCAAGTCTTCAGAAGTGGGGGAACGTGGGGCTCTGAAGGCAGCTTCCCTCTCGAAGGCCCCTCTCTGCTCGGGAACTCAAACGATGCACACACCATCTGGCGTAAGCATGGGAAAGGGGGATAGGGCTTTTTCCCTTCCTCCCCCACTTTGCTAAAAATCCCAAAGTCCACTTTCTAGAATGGGACGGAGATTCTGCTGCTTAGCTGGGGAAAGCAGCACCTCTAAGCTCCCCCATCCCAGTGCGCTTGATGGGCTTTGCGTGGGTTTCTTAAGGCTGGGAGGCAAACGGCACGCGCTGCGTGGAGTATCTGTGATGCAGCAGTGAGGCTTAACGAGCATGAATCTCGGTATGTGTGGCGGTGGGCCCTACACTCTGTACACACTGACGTTTGCTTGGCTGGAAACTATGTTGTGTGGCTTGTATAGTTTGCCAGGATAACTCAGCAGGGAGTACTTATGGAGCAGACTGGGGGGGAAAGAAGGGGAAGAAAACCCTACAAAGAGCAAGTTACTACCAGACCCCGTTAAAAACGGTCACCAGGTTTGATGAGAATCTTACTTTAATCACAGCATTCTTTGTTACACTTTTTTTTTTGACTAGTAGGAAGTTATTGTTTCAATCAGGAAGAAGCTTATAAATGTTCTTTAAGGACTTTCTGCATGGGGAGGAAGAATAAAAAAAAAAAAATAAGCCAACCAAGACCTTTGTTTTAGCTCTGCTGATACAGATCTGTGCCTGCCTTCTTGATACTGGGGCAGCATTAGGTGACTTAGACCCTTTCCAGCTAGTTAAGTCATTTCTAATAACTTGGCATTTGTCACCACTACCAAGGGTTTATCCAAATAAGCTTATGGGTAAAATACTTTATTCATGTGGGAAAGTCTGGCTGGATTTGACGTTAGAATGGATTCTTTAATTTTATGTTTTTATTTTCTTTTACAAAATGGGTTTGCATTTTTGGGTTTTGGTCAGGATTTTCTGAATAAAACGAAGTTGTAATGGAGTTAAATACTTACTGCTTCCTCTTCGTCCCAGGAACATCTGACTAGGAATAGGTGGAACATAACTCAGCTTGTGATGGCCTCAAGCCAGTGTGGCTTATAGCATTCACGTTTGTTGTACCTATATATGTTGATGGTATATGGATGGGTTTAGCATTTCTTCTGGTCTACCCTGAATGGAAGCATTGCATGGGGATTTATTTTTTTTTAAATCAATCTCATGCATGTATAATAAATTCCACCTTTTTTCAACCCACCCATGCACTTGGATTTCTAATGAATAAGCCTGCATATTTATTCATGAAGATTAAAGAACGGTACAGATAGAGGCAGCTGGCTGAACTATTTTTATTTCCTCCCCTTAAAATCTGCTGACCTGTAATCGGGAGTAAAGAGGATGCTCTCCCTGATTTGCTTAGGCTGTTTGCAGGCTGAGATGGACGAAATGGCTCAACTATTCACTGCTTAAGTACAGAATGCACTTTCATCAAGTGGGATGCAGAGAGGGGAGAAAGTGGGGCTAAAAATCTCCTGGTTATATCTTAAAAATATAGAACACCCCCAAAACAACTTGCTCTCAAGCTATGCCTTCAGTGCTGTCTTACTGCAGAGCCCTCAAACATCTGGGCCCAGATCACATGCCCTGCTGTGGCTGTGCCGTGGCCAGATGTGACACTCATCTCTCTTTTCCGCAGGCCCTGTTGCTGTTGGGTGGCATCGCGCTCTCCTGCCTCGCTCTGGACCTGCTCTTTCTCTTGTTCTACTCGTTTTGGCTGTGTTGCCGCCATCGGAAGAGTGAAGAACATCTAAATGCTGACTGCTGCTGTACGGCATGGTGTGTCATCATCGCGACCCTCGTGTGCAGGTAGGAGTGATGCTGGAAGGGGGTCTTCTCCGTTCGTCTGGGTGGGGTATCCTGTGCGTGCATTTGCACACTTGGTATGCTCTGTCTGTAGTTAGTCAGTGGTGGCAGTAATCCCTCTTTCCACTTGGTATATGTGTGTTTTAGATATCTGTAACGTATTTTCCACTTTTCTATCACTTGCTGAAGTGCCTAATGGCTTGAGCAATGTCAAAAGGGCTATCTAATTAACATCCCCCTCTTTGATACTTTGCAGATGGTAAATGAAGGACACTGTGCCCCCAGGAGCTTATCGCTTAAATAGGATGGATACAGCTGAAATACTTATCAGGTCTAGGTAGACATTTCTTACCATCCGGTGTCCAAAAAGAATGACTACATGGGAGAGTAAGTTTGGAAGAAAAAGGCCCAAATGCTTCTTTTGGGTTTGGAAGTGTTGGAATTTGGCTGGAGTGGACATTCAGGTTTTACAGCCTCTAAGACACTGCTGCATTTCATTATCTCTACTAATGTGCCATCTCCAAGGGTTGCTAGTAATGGTTCTAATGTCAGCAACGCTTCATTTTGACTGAGCAGTAGAAGCTTTTGGAGGTGAGGTGAAAAGAAAGGTTGCTGAAAAACAAGAAAAATTGAGTAATTAGCAGAGAACATAATGCAGAAGAAGTTAAAAGGAGAGAATTTACACTTCTTTATTTTGTTGTGGGTTTTATTTTTTTCAGTCAACACAGATGAGGATCCCATTTCCTAGGTAGTTAATGATGGAGTATCTGAAAGCAGGGACATGTTGGCAAATGTCTGGAAGGAGTCTTTAACTTAATTTGTTTTGACTTGGCAGAATGAGCTCTATGGACATGTGCCTTGAGTTTGAGCACTGCATTTCTTAGCAATTCCAAGCATCATTTACTCTTCCCCAAGGCTCCAGGTGGTCTTAGTCACCCCTCCACAGGGCCAGGAGATCTGACAGCAGTACCCTGTTCCGAAAGGACATAACATTGATTGTATTTTGCAGTGTCCTGTGGCTTACTTTTTGTATTAACCTGTGGCTAGGTGGTGGATCTGGTATGTGATCTTTTTAGAGGTGAGCATGTTCCTTGAAGGCCAGGCATAGCCATTCAGGGGCTAGGTTGTGCATTTTACTCTTGAGGCACATACTTAAGAGAACAGAAGACCCTTGAAGTACTGGAACAAACACTGTGGAGCAGACATGATGTTGGGAGTTTAGGAGCTGTGGATGGCTTTGGCTGTAGAGGCAGGGGCTCAGCGTGGAGGAGAACTAGTGTGCTGCCAATGGTGCTGTCTTTGCCGGGAGCTCTTCTGTGCTTTGCTGACTGCAGGTAGGTGCCTAGAATGAAAAGGCAAGCGACGGAACAACTTGCAAAGAAAAAATCTCAGCCTCGTTCACCTTTCTTTAGTGATCTCAAGAACTCCAGCTGCATCCATACCAATACAGTGAAAGTGCTGTGGTCTTAACCCTTTCTTACAGAAGCTCAAGATGATGCTATTTATAGTTGGGCTGCTGCTACAGGCTCTTGTTAGCTGCTGTTATGCAGCATATGTGTCCAAGACAGCTGCTGCAGTGTGTGGTAGTTGTGTTTGGGTTTAATGGTAGAAAGGGTGAGACAGAGGCATTCTACACATCTCCCAGAGCATGCATGAGGCAATTTAAAGTTGGAAGGTCAGCATATAAATACTGATAAATCTGATGTTGACTGCCAGTCCAATCTGCAAGCTGGAAAACTGCTTAGGCATCCTCAAAATCTGAATCATTGATTCTCATCCCTGGTGTACCGTTTGGTTTTGCAAGTATCAAATGGAGGAGTATCCTTAAAACTAAGATTTTTACCTGAATCTACAGTGATACTGGATGAATATTTCTCTTGACTTCTTTTAATTAAGTTTTACGTTTTCTCTCTGAAGCTGACATGTTTGAGCAATAGCAGCTTGGTACCATCTGTGGGCAGTGAAGGTGTTGTCCAAGTGCTGCCACTTTCCTGCAATGCTGAGGTCTGTTTTCTGCCCCTCTTGCAGCAGCTGGACACCACAGTGCACTGGAGTTGGTGCCTGACCGGGAATGCGGATACATCTTCTGACAAGCAAAGTATCTAATCTGTGCTAGCAGGAAGTCCCACTTAGTCACCAACAGTTACAGATTAGTCCCCTGGCTCCATCCTCTCCTAGCTGTGTGTTACACATAACAGAAGTGCCAGCCCAGCAGATGCTGTCATGTTTCAGAGTGGTGGGGAATAAGGCTATTCTGGGTGTCAGCCTGACAGTAGGCTGACCTGGGAGGCAGTTTGTAGCACCATCCCCAAGGGGAGAGAAGTAGCTTGGATGCTGAAGCAGTGAAAGGTTCCCAACCGCAGCTGGTCTGTTCTGCTGGGTACTATGAGCCTTCCTAGCTGAGAACTAGTTAACTCTGGTTAAGTCAAGCATGTACTAGGCAAAGCTGATCTAGGTAGCACTTAATCCCAGTGGGCTGTTTGTGCTGTGAATCCTGCTGACTGCTGTGGATCACTGTTTCCTAATGACTTGATATTTCCTACTGAGAAAAAGAGGGAATGCTGAGCCAGCAGGAAGGAGTAACTGGTTAACAGGAGCTCTCCAACAAAATGTCTCTCTAATGAGTTTTCCCAGTTGCTCTAGCCAGAAAGCTGCAGGAATGATTCGCCTAGATTATTCCTTGAATACTTAGTTCGTTTCTAGTCTTAACCAGTTTTGATTGGTTTCTGTGTTTGGAGAATTGTCTTAAATGACCTCATCCACCAGTGAGGTGATCTTAACGCTCCCAGAGGGAGCTCAGCTCTGAAGGTGGGTAGGAAGCTTTGTGGAGAAAATAGCTGAAAGAAATGGGTACAAATAGATGGTGAAAACTTGCCTTCTTAAGTGCCAGTAATAGAACTTTCCCTTGGTGCGAAAGTGCAAGGTGGTAATTAGACAGACAAATTAACATTCCTCCTGAGAACCTGAAGTCTAAAAAGGGCTCTTCTTATGAAGTTCCTGTAATTAAAGATGACTTGGTGTAGTTAGATTATTCATTTCTACGGATGTGATGTGAATGGCTAGTGTTCATAGTGTCAGACTGGTGACTGGTACCCAGAGGGGTTTTCAGTCTGTGTTGGGGGTGTGGGGGGTGTGTGTGTATTACAATGGGAGGGTCTCTCCATCAGAAGACCTGTATAAGCTCTCTGTATCAGATTAGTGCTCTGCTGTTCCATGTATACCTTGTGTAATCCAGAAAAAGTTGGGGGGTTTTATAGGTTGGTTAATTCAGAATTACACTTGGATTTTTCTTTTCTGCTTCTTCATCAAGCCATGTCCTAAGCCCATGGGATTCCTGCATATAAACAGGAAGGCTGTTCTCCAAACTTGCATTTCTTCAGTCTTGCTGAAAAGTGACTCTGAAATGTATGTGTACAACCTGCAGTACTTTTAATCCTACTGTTGTATCTATAGGAATATATAGAAATCATGCCATGCTGCTCTCCTGTCTCTCTTCAGAGAGCTGGTGTAGTGTACTGTCTGTGGTCTGTACTCTAGTGTGGTTCCTTGGTTGTGCACCAGTGAAGATAGCGTTAAGCTCAGGAGTGCAGTGTCTTCTTGACTGAAAGTAAGTGGGTTTCCTAAAACTTACTAAAATGTCTGAGTAGCCAAGTGGCTTTTTGAATGCAGGATTGAATGGCAGGAGCAACTTTTTTTAATGTCTTGTAAAAGCTTGATTGATTTTTATAATTTTTCTTCAAAAATGAGTGAGAAGGAAGGCAGGGGAGAGGTGAGGACAGTAGAAGTGACATGAGACTGACAAAGTTAGGTTTGGAAGGAGGAATTGAATTTGGAATGATGTGGATTTGGGAGGGAGAGATGTGTGTATGCTAGGGAGGGGAGTGTGACAGAAGCAAGAACAGCAGAAGTAGAGATGATTTTCCTATAGAAGCATCAAAAAACGCATTGGGCTGTCACCCAGAGGGTGCTAGGGTGGAGAAGAACTGTTATTCGGGAATGCTGTTCTTGTGCCCCCACTGCATGACAGAAATGCAGGTTTCCCTGTTGGGTGATGCTTTTGTCATCCCATCCTGGGAAATGGACCTGCCCTACCTTAGGCTACACAGCCTCCTGGGGTTTGTGCAAGAAGCCATGCAATTTGTTCTGACCTCAAGGACTTAGGCTGCTGGGTTAAGATGAGTTCATCTATTTTTACTGTAAAAGAATGCACTTAAATAGAAGAAGCCCCTCTGTTTCCCTTTAATCAAATAAAAAGGTAGTTAAAAACTAGTGCAAATCCTTAAATCTGCTTTAAACAATAGCAACTTCATATCGGTGTGTGTAGGCAGGGATTTGAAACAACTGTTGGATTTAGATGAAGCCGAGTGCAAACAGAAAACTAAAAGGTACCAGTTCTCTCCTCACCCCCACCAGCTGTTCTCCCGCTGCCTGCCCTTCAGCTCTGCCCCTCCTCAGCCACAGCGTGGGTCTGGGCAGCTGTCCCCAGCCTGCTTTTCAGAGATGGTTTCCTTCCCTCTCCAGTGTGATAAAAAGGGGAGCTGCCACGAAACTGTCCAGCTTGCTCCTAGGAGCAGGAATGGCTGTGTAAGAGGCCCTTGCTAGCACAGGGCGTAAATGCAAAGCTGGCTTTTGCTGGGCAGTAATGGAATAATTAATGCTTTATGTCTAGCTTCCAGTGAATGTTTGATATGCATGTCTAGAGGAATTTGTTGCATGAATTAAATGGCTTTTATCTCAGTTGCTGTTGCTCTGGTGCTTTCTTTTAGGAGTAGTGACTGTGCCTAGAGGGCTCAAGGCAGTTGACGCTGTGGTTCGTACAGGGCTGGATAGGCTGCTGGTAGTTCTGCCTTGAACAGGGTAATGAGTTCTAAATCACTTGCCTGTAGTTGCTAGTACTTCGTAAATGGTATCTTTGAGTAAACTGGCTAACCTACCTGCCTGTGCTGCAGCTTTAAGGACAAGATGACTGCTGCTGCTACAGAGCGCTATTTCTGAGCCTTTCCCACCAAAAGAGTGCTACAGTGCTGGAATACTGAGAGCCAAGCAGCAGGTTTTGGGCATCTACCAAGCCTTTGCCGAAAGAATGGGCTTCTGGTAGCTGTAACAGGCTGAATAAAAATTGCTCACTAGTTAAAGGGGTCAGAGCTGCACATTCAATGCTGGGAATGTTCTGGGATTTCTTATGGGAGAAAAAAACCAAAACCTGTTGAGGTTTTCTGCTTCTCAGGAAAGAGTCTGTCTGAATTGGTTTGCTCTGATAAGACAAAGGGCAATTCAAGCCAGAGGTTTGTGACTGCAGTGATGGGATGCTGAGTTGCCTTATCCTGGACACAGCTCTGGATCTGCAATCTCTCTAGTTCAGGAGGAGGGGGGGGGAATGTGTCTCTCTTTATCCCTTCCACCCCCCTGCATCCTAGGCATGTGTTATCAAGCTCTGATAATAGCTGCCACCAGGGAGGAAGTCAGAGGGCTTTTCTCCCTTTAATTATCAGCATCATTTGCATTAGGAAAACGTTGGAGGAATGGTGTTCATGAAGAAAGAGACTGAGCTCTTGTATTAATACTAAATGTGATGTAGGCTGCCTACTGTCCCTGAAAACTCCTCAACTGAGGCTTTTATGGGCCAAGCTCTCTATAATTTATGGAAATTCAATTGTTGGAAAAAGAGCGAGGCTGACACAGATTTTTCATAGTGGCTCCACCTCCAGTGCATGTTCTTTGCTTCCATTTCTTGTGGGTATGAGGAGGAAGCAGAAATGCAACCAAGTGAACTCCTTGTTCTGCTCACTCTTTCTGAAGTGGATGAGCCCAGGAAAGGAAGGAAGGAGGGAGGGAGGGATGGATGGATGCCATCCTCCTGCAGGAGAGGAGTAAGAACCAAAATGGTCATTTGGGCTGCAGATTGATGTATGTGCCAGAGCAAATCTGCACAAGAGTCTGTTTATCTAGACAAAGTCCACTCTGTCTTGCCTGCTTGATTTCATTTCCCAGCCACTGATGGTGGTGAAGAATGCCTGATGTCCTTTAGTGACCCTTCCTGTTTGTACACAAAGGCACTACACTTACTTGTTCTGAAAGACGTTTCTCTTGTTTCCTTTCTCTCCTTCCTCCTTCAAACCAACTCTGAGGGCAGTGCTATAACCCAAGCACAAAATTGTTGTGGAGAAACTGTTTCATCCAGAATAATTTCATATTTACACCAAAAGCACCACCACCTTCCTTCCCTCTACCATAAAAACAACCTTGGTGTTTTGAGGACCTTCCCAGAAAAGATCCTGGGTGCTCTGAAGCTCAATATGACATGAGAACAGGAAATTTCTACCTTGGTAATGTTTGTTTGCCCTGAGTTTAGTTGTGTGACCCCTTCAACTTCTCTGTTATTAGGAAGAATGGGTTTGGAAAGTGTGAGTTTGTGCAGTTATTTCTTAATGGAAGAGGGTATCACTAACTTGCATGAGAGAATCTCCTGGTTGCAATTCATTTACAGGTGGCTCTGCCTTTAAGTGAGGCTTAAGCTAATACGGTTTACTTTATAATTGGGGCAGACTGATATGTGTGGACAGTTAGTGCAAATCAGTTGATAGGTGGTAATTTGCTAAGCAGCTGGAGTTGAATTGTGTCTGCAAGCTTGAAATTCGCTTGCTTTAAAAATAAATAAGCCTTTTGTCCTAGTAAGTTATTAAACTTTCCTTCCTAGTACTCTAAATCAGTGTGACACAAATGCTTCTAGGGGGAAGATAAATCAAGATAGATGATGTTCATAGATAACTCATGGTGTAGAGAGGAGGGCATTGAAAGCGTGTCTAAAGGAACTACCACTGTGGGCGAGTAGCGAATACAAGCTCTGTGCCCTGCTTTTAAAAAACCTAATGAAACAATGTGTATTTCATGTCCATAGAAGGCGGGTGTCTCTTGACACAACCATGGTAGCCCTTGCAGGAGCCACTGGAGAGCCGCTCAGCTGGCTGGATTTCTGGTTGCCTGTGGCTAGATCTGAACTTTCTAACAGTTCTCGAACAGATTTTCATTACTGAACCATAAATGAAACATACATATTGACAAAGGCTGGTGTTCTGCTCTTCATCATAGGGATGCTCTGCAGAAAAGTAGCAGCTGTGTGGAAAACATGGGTGAATGTTTCCAGGTGAATTTTTTTCAGGGTTTTTTGAGGAGCATGACTACTCCAGCTACCCTTTGGGAATCATGCGGCTTCCTTTTCTGTGGGAAGTGCTGATATGACTACAAGGGTGCTGTAGCAGTAAGCTGTGCATTATATAGCTTGTTTTTCTAGCTTTAACTCCACTCTTTCTTGCTTGCTTTCTCTGCAGTGCTGGAATTGCTGTTGGCTTCTATGGGAATGGAGAAACCAGTGACGGCATTCACCGGGTGACGTACTCGCTCCGCCATGCAAACCGCACCGTGGCAGGTGTCCAGGACCGGGTAAGCACAAGGAGAGACACGCTGGCAAATGCGGAGTGTGGGAATGAGCAGACTTGCTCAGCACCTCTTCTTTTGAATCTGGTTGTGCCTCTATCTCTTCCTATTTTTTGTTAGTCTCTGGGCTTAGACATGTGCTAAATTTTCCATTAACAGAGTGGTGATTTCTTCAGCTGTTCTAAAAATATCCAAGCAAACACAGCTCGTTAAATCAAGTCTTCTCTTTGCTAGGTTTAAAAAGAACTTCTGATCAGCTCTTTTCCACACCCAGAGGAGGAGGCAGGCCAAAGCAGAAAAGCCTTCTAGTAAAATGTATCATTTTAGTACAGTTGGTTGTTCCCGTGCTACCTCCAATTTCCTGGTATCACACAGCAACCCTGATGGCTGCAAAATGTGTACGTGTTAAAGGCTCAGCTGAGATGCCATCACTGGACTACTTGCAGACCGTCTACTTCTATAGATGCTTACAAGTTGCTTTTGAAGAGTAAGCAGTCTGAGCCTCTTAAGACAGAGGACTGGTAATCAAGAATCAATCCATTCCTTGCTAGTAAGAGTGAATCTTCTTTACTTTCTTGACCTTTTGTCCTTTAATTACATGTCTGGGTTTTTTTCTCCTTTCTCTTTCCCATTCTGTAGGTACTAGACACTGCAGTGGCCCTGAACCAAACAGTGGAACCAAACTTGCTCGTCCTGGAGGAGATGTTCACGAAGCAGACAGACTACTTGCATGTTATCCAGAAACTGCAAGGTCTCTTGGATGATCTGGTCAGGAAAACAACAGAGATCCCCTTTTGGAAGAATGAAGAGCTGTCGCTGGAGGAGCTGGCAATTCAGATTGATCTCTATGACTGGTACAGGTATGTACCATTCTTAGAGCCGAAGGCTCTAAATATTACTGCAGGTGCTTGTGGCTCACCTAGCTTTGTTTCTTACAGCAAAATTGTATTCAGTTTAACCAAAATGTATGACAACAACTGTTTGATGAACTGTGTTTATTACCAGCTGAAGGAAAACTTATTCTTGATGTACAAAAACTGTAGTTTGTATTCTAACACCGGGGCAAAAACAACCGCAGAGACGGCTACTGTTGTCCTAATAAGCACATTGTAGTCGGATGACACATTAGAGTAGAAAACTGAATTAGTTCCACAGGTTAACACCACACCTGAACATCCCTTTTAAGAAGATTGCATCAATTGTATTCCACAAAAGAAAACCTCTGTCCACATATGTGTAATAAATAGCTGAATTATTTTCTAACAGATGTCCAGGAAGTTCAAGAAGCTGCAATGCCTCTTTACCTGATGGTCTCTAGTTGCATATAACTTTACACTAGAACAAGATTAGCAGTCTCTTTTCTCAACCGCTGTGTATGCTGGGTGTGGGGTGTGCTTTTTACCTGCCTCAACTCCAGGCTCAGCAAATATCCAGAGCTCTCTGGAGACTAATCATTACTGGGGGGTTTTACTTGAAGAAAAGGGCTACGTTCTTCCCACGAGTCACATTAGCTTCTTGGTCTGTGCCTTTTATACACCAGACTGTGTTTTTGTTTGCTGCAGGTGGCTGGGATACCTGGGCCTGCTCCTGTTCCATGTCCTGATATGTTTACTGGTGCTCTTTGGGCTCATTAGAAACTCCAGGGCCATTCTTATGGGGTAAGTCCTGACCCAGACACTGTGCATCAGGAAGGCCAGCTGAATGCCTGCTAGTTTAAACCTCTAGACTCTTGTCAGTTAATATCAAGGACTTCTGAGACTGAACATTTTAAATGTGTCTCTTGATGCAGAGAGGCTTTGTGGAGCTTAGCTCTGTGGGTAGGATTAAGGGCCTTGTATGAGAGATGGTCACAGGAAGGTTCCTGAGCTATAAAATGCCATGGTACTGCTGTCCATCGCTTTCTCATCAAAGATGGGGAACTCATCTGGGCAGGCTGCCTTCTACTGGGCAGTATTGGTAGCCTCTGTTTGCTGAGAGACTGTGAACATCCTCCCTTAAATTTACAGGCTTTTAAAAGTCTCCCTTTAATTCTCTACAGTCGTGAAGGCATTTAACTGATGATAGGCATTGCGTGTGTCTACACAACCTGGTGACATGCCTTTGTGTCACGATCTGCTCTTGTTTACCTTTGACTGTCACACCTGAAGATATGTTAAACTGAGAACAAGCAATGGTTTGTACAGTTAGGAGGATGAGTCTTGTTGCCATGGTGCTGCAATATTAATTCCTGTCTGTTTCTAAAAGCACTGCAAATGCTGCCATGCTCAGATCCCATTACAAGAAAAAAAAATCCTTTCCCTATCTTGATTGAACTTGGGATATTTGGCAAAGACACTCGTATCATAAACATAGTGACAGTTTGACAACTGACATGGCCAAGAGTTTATCCTGATACGTGGTGATGCCATTAATAATTGGAATGCATATTCAGATTTATTATTTGCCAGATGATTTCATACCTGGCAGGTTCTACAGACAAAAGTCCAAGTGTATGCACAGATGGTAAACCCAGGGTTTAAATTAGAATCTCATTCCCTGTTAGCCAGAAGTTCATATTAAGGCATTCCCCAAAGGGAGCACGTGGCATAAAGAAGCGCATGTATCGCAGCCAAGCAAGATGGTGAAATGCCAGATTTAGATCTTTTAGCCAAGCAATAAGTTACTGACCCAGTCATCTTCATTTAAAGTAAAACAACAAATGTGTCTTATTGATTACCATGCTCAGCTGGAGGCACCAAGCTGCGTTGTCCTTATGTCACAAAACCCCGGATGCTGATCCATGGCTGATACTTTTTGCATCCATTTGCAAAAGGCATAATAAAGTTTGTAGCTCCTTATTCCAGAGTGCTGTGCAGAGGTCAGGTTGATGAAACTGTTACTCCTGCAAAATGAGCCGCAGATCCATTCACATTATAGGGATTACTCAGAATTAAAGAAGTTGCTAAACAACAGAATAGGTCTTTTTTTTTCTTTTTTTTTTAAATGGAGGCCCATGGATTTATGGTTTTTTAAAGCTCTAGTCTTTAATGAGACAAATGTAGCAGAAAAGAGCTAAGTCCCTGGATTGCAGAGAAGCTTGTGGTAGGTTTGAGTAAAGAATATGTTGGTATGAAAAGGTTTCTGGTTTGTTTCCTTCAAGGTATGGGTGGGAGGGATCCTACTTGTGTTTCAAAGCCTGAAGGAAAAAGTATCCCTGAGACAGCAAGCCTGAGTCCCCTTACTTTGAAGATAGCGATATATAAAACAAAACTGCCTATTAGTCTGCATCCCTATACCTGAGGGAGTTGAGGACCACTTTTGCCTAAATAACTCTAGCACTCATACTGACAGCAGAGGTGAAGAGCTAATGTGCTGGTTGGGGAAGTGCAAAAGGCTTTTCTACTGGTGTGTGCTGGCTGAATGTCACTTGAGACCGCTGCTTTGTCATCCCTCTGCTTGGTAACAGATGCTTCCCACTATTTCTGTCAGTAATGAGGTCCAGCTGTCAGAGCAAAATGTTGAAATCTGTGCAGGGATGGACTCCTGTGGCAGTGGTGGGCACCTAAACTGTTGCTCTGAGCTGTTTGCCTGCAGGTGACTCTCCTGGGGCTATGTGGGATGCTTGGGTACTGTTCAGGTGCACACAGCTTGGAACCAAAGTCAGGTGCCCTAACAGGGGCTGAGTGGTCCCACTCACCATCTGTAGTTGTGTGGAGCTTATACCTGACAACCTCATTTATTCTAGACATAGGAGGTATTTGTCCAGTTTGGTATGTTTTTAAAGGATTTTTTGATATGCCATATTCTTCTTTGAATATCTTTGGACCCAGAAAGTAAAACTGAGAATGGGAATAATGAAAGAGATGGGTTTGTAGTCATCATCTGCCAATCTGCCTTCCCTACAGCCACTACTGAGTCTTTGTGCCTTTGGCTTTCCTGCTAGAAGCAGTTAAGACTTTGTTTCCACCCTCTTCCTTCCCCTGCAGCACCAGGGCCAGGTAATGTGGGAACCAAGTGCTAGACATCAACTTGTCTGATTGCTGCTGTCCATGACATAAAATGGGATGGCTTATTGGAAGATACAGTGGGTTTGGTAATTGCTTTGGACTCCAAATAATACATCTTGTGAGAGGATCTGCTTAAAATCAAAGCTGCTGCATCTGCCATCTGTCTGTCTCCCACAGGGTGTGCCTGCTTGGGGTGTTTGCCCTGATTGTCAGCTGGGGATCCTTGGGTCTGGAGTTGGCTGTCGCTGTGGTAAGTGGCTCTGATCCAAGTCCCATTCACCCTTTGCAGGTTTATCTGCTACAAGGTTAATTTTGTACTGTGCCTGTTTTATGGTGCACCTTGTTCCAAGTAGCTGTCCTAGCAGTTTGCATGCAGGAAAAGTGCAGAGCTCCTCCTCCCTCTGTGGTGTGGTGCACCAGCTAGTACTGCTGCGGTTGCTAGAGGGGATGACCACGAGACACTTCAGCATCTGAAACACCCCTGTAGGAGAGGGAGGGTTCCCTGATGTTCACCTGGCTCAACTGCTCTTTGATACCGGTGTTCTTTGATATTCCTTTTCCCTTTTGTCTTGCACGTATCTAGGGCTCCAGTGACTTTTGTGTGAACCCCGATGCTTATGTTTCCAAAGTGGTTGAAGAGAACGCAGTGCTTAGTGCTGGTAAGTGCTGGGACTGGCTTTGGTACAGGGTACTGTGGCTGTAGCTGTCATGTAGGGAGTGTGGCAGTGGCTGAGAATTTAAGTCTGTGCTTGGAACAGAAGAGTCTGCACACAGTGGGAAAAGCATATGTGTGTGGAGCTCTGGAAAGCCAATGTTCTTCCCAAAGCAGCATTTATACCCCAGGCAGAAGTGCACACTTACACTTTTTTTTTTTTTTTTTTTTTTTTTTTTTTTGGGTCAAAAGAGCCCTCGGAACCTTTCTTCTATCTTGGCCCTTAGGTTGAAATCACTGATAAGATGAAACAACAGAAGTTCCTTGTATTATTTTGCTTTGAATGTAGCGCTCTTGAGTCTCGTTTTGTTCTCCAAGTGACAGAACTGTGGCAGTGTGCAGTCTGAGGGGTTTTTTTAAACTTGCTCTTAGGTTTGTGTTCCTGAACCTAGAATTTTTTTATTTATCTGTCATCAACAAATATCATTTTTTTTCCTTGAAAATAAAGGCTGTAAATAGGAGTTTCTTTAAAGCTAATTTAAAGGGTAAATTGATGGAAACAGCCATGAAGAAAAGTATGAATTTCCCTTTCCGTTACAAACGCACTATTTTGACTTTGTCCTGGGCCATTTAAAGCAATAAGCCTGCATCACAGTGGTGTCCAGGTGAAGTGCTAATGGATTTGGGGTTGGTTTGCTCCTAATTTACACTGAAATGGTTATTGAGATGAGGGGTGCCTTCAATTTGGATCTCATGGTGGGGAAAAGTGGCTTTCAGAGCTGTGTCTTAACAAAAATGTAGTTGGGCACCTGCCAGCAGAGCTACCATAAGTGTTAAAAAGGAAAGGTATTTTTCAGGGCTGAGTTTGCTGCTTAGCTAACAAAGTTAACTTTTCTCCTACCCTACTATATGGTTCTGTGTATGATAAAACACAAAGAAGCAATGACACTGATTTGCAAAAGGAGCCAGGTGCTTTTCTTTATTCTTATTTGCTGGAATTGGAGAATCTTTGCCTTTTGTACAGAAAATCTAATGTATGGCCATGAGCTTAGCCAAACGATGCCCTTTAGTGTGCAGCTGAGAGGGAATTAAGTATGTAGCCATGGCTGAGGATGCAGGGCTAGGAAGCAATAAGAAATGTTTGTCTGGAGGCAGAATATAGTGTGAAAGAGTATGTACAGGTTGATTTTTACCACCTTAAGGCTTACTTTTGGAATGTCTTATTTACTGCTTTCCTATAAGGGGACAATAGAGCCAGGCAGCTCTCTTTGTACGAAGAAATGCATTAAGGGAAGAGAATGAGTGTTTAACATGGCACAACGGTGACAATCCTCCCTTGGCTATAAAGGTGATGATGAGGATGTGGCTTCAGGTACCAAACTAGCTTCCTAGTTGTTCAAGGAGTTAGCGAGGCCAAAGGGAAATACCTGATGCTAATGCCAGCTGTGTGCTGCAGTAATTTGGTAACCCAAGTCAGCTCTGGAGCATGTTTGGTAACAATTAGATTGACCCTGAGAAACTGAAGTGTCCCTTTCTGCTACTTCCCCATTTCAGTTGTCCTTGTCTTGCTTGGCTCCTGCAGCTTTTCGTTAAGCAGTATCATTCATTTAGCAGCTAACAGTGAGTGACATTCTGTCCCTCCTCCTGCTTCCCCCAGCAGGGACAGTCAACTCCCCCGGGTGAAATCAGTCTCTGTTCTGGCAGCACCACCAGCTAGAACAGTTGTTAAGGCTCCATAAATAACAGTGAATGGGTTTAAGCGAAATGCTGAAGAGGAGGAAGAGCAGGTGTTGTCACAGGCTTGAGTTGGAAAGGTGGCCCCTTCTGTGGGTTGCTGGTGTGTCAGCTCCCTGCTGTTAGGCAGCCGTTGAGCGTTCGTGAGTGCCTTTTCCTTTTTTCAAAAGGAAATCAGTCTAACTTCTGAGCCTGTCATCACACTAGGCAGCTGGTTGGGAGATGATCAAATGTTCTGCCTTCCCATGTGGATTTTCACTGCTGTGTCATAGTTTATGATCAGGAAGCTGTGGAAATAGTTCTTGTTCCCTGATAACAGGACTGTCCTGTGCACCTGAGTGAGAAGAAAAATCACAACGTGAGGACTGCAGTGTGGCACGGCTCTGTGACACTTGAATTCCAATAACAGCTCCTTAGAAGCATCTTTGAAAAACTAAAATAAGTGTTGCTATCTCATAATATGCTTGTCTGTAAATTGTAGCAGCTGGTTTGTGATCGGTCGAGCCATGTATATGAGAGTGATGAGCTCAAGGAGACAGGACAGGCAGTTGGGAGCCAGCAGTGATGACTGGCTGTCCTCTTAGAGGAAGATGCCCCATTTGAAGGCTCCCGCTTCTAGTGCGTGGACGTGTTGCACTCTAGTTTGCTGCCTCTGCTCTTCACATGGTGGTCTTTAACAGCAGTATAGACAGCTGCGGCAGAAACACTTGACGATTACACCAGCTAATTTCACCAGAGCGTACCTGACCATAGAATCATGGAATGGTTTGGGTTGAAAGGGACCTTAAAGATCATCTAGTTCCAACCCTGTTGCCATGAACAGGAACACCTCCCACTAGACCAGGTTGCTCAAAGACCCATCCAACCATGAATTTTCCAGTTCAGAAAAGAGGGACGAGTGTGAGTGGGTGGAGGTGCTCAGGTAGTCCAAGGGATAAGGATCCATTGGAAGTTACCTTATATGTAGGAATAGCATTTGCCTTGGGAATCACTTCAGCTGAAGCTGGGCTGACAGGGCACTCATGTTTTCAGTCCTGCCTAGGTATCCGCTTTAGGCCAGTGCTGGGATATGGCATACTGGGATAGGTGCTGCCATCTCTTTTGAAGGATGTAAAAAACAATGAGTAATCTTAAGAAGCTTTGTAGGGCTAGGTCATTTTTTTCCCTTTAATCGTTATTTTTAGTTGTTGTTTTTAAATGTAATGTGGTGTAATATTCCCAGCCCTATGCTCTGACATTTAGACTGGGACTGAGTCATCTAGATTTGCATATTTGCAATGCTTCTTTGTTGGTGGCAGTTATAGTAGTTTTCACAGAAAAATAACTGGGTTGGATACCAGGCAACTAGTATGTTAATATTCCTGTTTGTGTATTAATTGCTGTTTGCAAATCTAAATGGAATTAATGGAGCTGAGAATAATCTGATTAAGAGCATTATTATTGTTGTCATGATTTAGCTAGAGAGGAGATGTCCTTGGTTTGTAGTTAAAATGTGCTGCATTAAAAAAGGGGGAGGGAGCAGGGGAGGAAGAGACTTAATGCAGGTTTCCTGGAGAAGGAGACTTAAATCATTT
Organism: Ceryle rudis; assembly: GCA_033439905.1. Taxonomy (NCBI): domain Eukaryota; kingdom Metazoa; phylum Chordata; class Aves; order Coraciiformes; family Cerylidae; genus Ceryle; species Ceryle rudis. The sequence continues at coordinate 55,119 of JAAGNO010016119.1, forward strand.
TGCAGAAGCGGCTGATACATCTGCCTAACTCACCCAGTATTCATTAATTGAGATAAAGCCAATGGAGTTGAACAGAGGCTGCATAATCGGTTCCTGCTGCTCATAAAAAGACTTGGTGTAGCCAAGATGTTTATTTTCAAAGCAGGAGGCCGTCTTCTAGTCTCATTCTTTTTCATTGATATGGTTATCGGATGATTTATTGCATAAAATTAAACGAAAAGGCACAATCTGTCTAAACAACAGGAAGAGCTTTCTCCAGATTCTCTTAGTAGAAATCTGCACAGTGAACAACCACTCACTTCATCTGAAGGAACCGTGAACTTCAGGGGATGGATAATGGAGCCTTTTACTTCCAGTCCAGCCAAGTTGGTCAGGCTGGGTGCCGAGACAGCTGCTCACATATGAGCGGCAAGTGTTCTTGTCACGCAAAACATCCTAATTGGTCTCTCACAGACTTACTCTCATCTTAGAAACTCAGAGCTGAATGAACCAGAGGATGGACACTGCCACCACCTCTTTCTCCTCTAAAAGTAAGGTCAGGACAAAACCTCATATGGTGGTTGCACACTCATTACTTGGGCCCAACAGGCACTACAGAAAAGTTTGCCCAAAGAAGTGCTCTTGAGAGTCCTGCTGAGCTGATGTCAGCATCGAGAAGCTGTTTTGCTGTAGTGTTTTGTTGGACTCCTGATGAGCAGAAAGTGTTGAGTGGAGGGCACATGGGATGGCTGAGCTCTTTGATGAAGGCTGTTTGACTGATTTCTCTAGTACAGGTATGCCACAGATGAGAGAAATGCAGTGTTAAGCAGATACTTCCCTTTGCTGTCGGACCATTGCCTTAGGAAAACAAAATTCCTGGTGGAGAATATTTTACCTGGGCAAGAAAATCTGGCCAAAAGAATCTTCATCTTTTGACATCACAGGCAATGTACTTCAACTTTCTCTGAACCCATAGAGATGGTCTCATCTGGGGTGTATATGTGAAATACAGACTGCTTAGAATGCTCAAGTAGCCATGAGCAGGGCTGGGAAAAGCTGTTCTAGATGTGGGGATGGTTGAGGTTATTTTAACTAGGAACATTTTTTCCCCAGTTGCTCTTCACCCTACAGACCTGATCTCTGCCTTTTAGCAGGTGGAAAAATTTTTTTGGCATTTTGGCTGGGCTTTGAAGGGAATGGTTACAGAAGCAACAGGTAGTTAGAGGAGCTGAAGCTGCCTTTAGCAGGTAGTTCTGCTTTTCCTTCCTAGGCAAAACAAACTCTGCACAAATAAAGCATTTTGGGTAGTCCCCTTGCTTACCTTCTCCTTCCATGCTGCCTGTGCACCAAGAGAGTAGGTCAGGAGGGTTGCTGCTAGCAACAGCAGGCAGAGGCAGCTGCAACTGTGACCCTGCCTAACCCTTCTATACACTAGATTGCCTGAAGGCTGGATTCAAAAATTGGATCCAACCATCAGGAATTTTCCTTGAGAGGAAAAGGTGCCAGAAAGATAATTGTAGAAAGAGATTGCCTGGAGCTGTTAAGAGAGTGCAAATGATGGGTTAGTGTAGCTGTTTTCTGGACAGAAACATGAGATTTGCTGTTGTACAGGATAGCCTCCACCAGGCTCCAACTGGTGCCTCCTGCTTCTTCCTCTTTCCCATCCTGGTGATATGGAGGAGGGGGTCACGTTCCTTGATTTCCAGGCTTTGCAGCACAGGATCACTCAAAGGCAGCTACATTGCTTAGTGTAGCTTTAGCTTTAAAGCACCACAGCTATTGGCATGCTGGGTTCAGTGCAGGGGAAGGCTGCTCCTGCTGGCTTTGCCATTTGGGAGAGCATGGTTTATGTACAGTGTGTCACTTGTCAGCTGCAAAGCCAATGCTACCGCAGTGAAGCCTCGTTGATCCTGCCTTCCGGGGTGAAGCACTGTACTGCTTTTCGGTTCGTTTGTAACCATCAATGTTTATCCTGGGCTTACGAGCTGCAAACTACGATGACCTCAGGAACCATCATCTGTAATCTGCCCACAAGCGATGATCCAGAAGGCACTAGAGAAACATTTCTGGAGCTATGTATTAGCAGTATGTCATGCAACTTAATGCACTTAAAGGTGATGTAAACTTGATACTGCCGTGGGAGTTGGAGAACTTTTCAGTGATATGTTGGCTTAAAATAAATAGGTGACAAGATCACAGGTCCTTGAGGTCACCACTTGTGATGCTGTAGATTGCTGTCACTATGTTGTTCACTCAGCACAAGTCCATTTTAATCAATTTTTCCAAAGCCACTGAGTGTGATTTATGAGCCTGGGAGCAGCCACCCTCTCCCCAGCTCAGTAGCTGTGGACAGTCATTTGTGTGGTCTGCCCAAAGTGATGCGCACAAAGCAGTTTTTGCTGCCCTCCTGTCTGCCCAGGACGGCTAACGGCTGGTTTGAGGCTTGGCTGGGGAGGTGTAAGTCATCCCAGAGAAGGAGTTGGTTGGGGGGAAATAGAGCAGCTGGCAGAAGCTGCCCCCAAAGTAGGCTAATGAATTATAAATACCAGCTGTCAGGTTGCGTTGCCAGAGTGCAGGAGCTGACAGTCTGCGTTGTACCACTTGGTCTCCAGTGTGTTGGTTTGCTGAAAGGTGCATTCAATATTTATGGGAAGCACGGCGGAGTCAGGATACAGTCAGGTCTGCTTCCTTCACAGCTTCGCTCACTTGTGGTTGTGCCTTTTTTGACGATTTCTGAGTTGGGACTGATTAGAACAGCTTTTCAGCCTGGAATGTGTGTTACAGAGTCACAGACAGATTAAAAAGAATGGAGAAAGGGATGCTAGCGGGGGGAGGGAAGTGCAAAGTGTGTTCTTGGGCTTTTGTAGTCTTTACCGAACCAACATCACCCTTGATTTTGCTGAGCTGGCATGCTCCCACTCATCTGTTGAGGAACTGTGGATGTTTGAGAAATAATCTGAAAGTATTTTGGATAATCAAGTCTTTCAGAGTTTCCTCCCTTGGTAGCATTGCTGAGAATGGCAGGGGAAAGCCTGATATTCTTAACTCCTGCGTGCTGGCAGTTGGTGTACTATTATGGAGGGCTCATGAGGGCACCAGGCTAGTTTCATATACATCTGAAGGAGGAGGAATAAAACGGTGTCTTCAAGCCTGGAAATAAATGATGCTGCCCGTAGAGCACTGTCACAATCCTGGAAGTTTACGAGCATGTCTTCACTCTACCGTAATTACTGGTAGAACTACTCAGTATTAAGACTGACTAACTTTTGAGATCTTACCAGAAAATGATCTGACGTCCCTTGAGCAGATAAAACATGTTGCTGTTTTCCTACTAAGTGGTAAGAGCTTTCTTTCTTGGTAAGTCTGCAGTATTGACTCAACACCGAAAATAACATTTTTTGCATAAGTCAAAGGAAGGATGCAAAACAAATGATGTGTGTTCTTTTAGTCTAATTAAAGGCTTCTAATTAGAGTCTAATCATGTGCAAGTGACATAATAAAATGAACTATTTACTGGTTCATCCCTAATACATATCACAAAGACAAGAACTTGTGTTGTCTTCCAGCTATTTCCTTTCGCTTTCAAAGCTCCATTTTAAGGAAATGATAGTACTGGAAGTTAAGATTTTCTTGAATTAGAAGAACTGTCTTGCGCTCTTCTACAGGACACTGCCTAAAACCAATATCTCTGAACTTGACACAAGAGTTCCCAGTCGCAAAGACGTCTTTTTGCCCTTTTTTCTTTTAATCACTTCATCTTGTGCATTTTGGAAGCGTTGTCTAGTACCGCGGGACTGGGGGTGCGGGTGTGCGTGCACCTCCTTTGATCCGAGTGTGCTTCCATTGGTGTTTCTGATACCAGTCTGTGTTTATATCACTGCTACTACCTCTCCTGTGCTAATACTTTGTGGCTGTGTGGTGAGCTAGCTGGTGAACTAAGTTAGCTGAAAGTTGAGTTGCCTCTGTGCCCTGGGCAGCAGTCTGGTTGCTTTTAGTGACTGTGAAATGGTCTTCTGACACTTGGAAGCTGCAGAAATTAAGCTTGATAAATCCAGTTGGATTTATCCTAGACTGAGGTCTTGTCTTATGTTTATATGGTGGATAGTGCTAACATGTGTATAAAACTTTTTGGGTGCTTCATCTAACTATTCAAGTGGGGCAGCCCCATTGCCTTTCACTGTTCAAAAAAAAAAAAAAAAAAAAAAGGAAAGAACAAAAAGAAAACAAATCTCCTCTTTTCTCCCCAAAGATATCTTAGATCCCTTTCTGTAGTGCCATCCACGTACTGTAATCCTACACGGAAAGGGAGAAGTGATTCCATTTATATTGCATTTTCATTTTGCGTATTGCTTTCAGAACTTAACACCTCCCTGGTGGCAGCTGCTGGAACAATATACCTTGCATGACGCTGTTCTCTTTTGTCTTTCCAGATACTCTCCGCTATTACATCACCTGTAGTGTTGGATACCCCAACCCTTTCCAGCAGGTGAGTGTAAGCATCCTAGTTCCCTTCACCCCTTCTCAGCATCCTGCAGGGTATAGGTTCCATGCCAGCACACAGCAAGTGGTGAGGAGTTAGCTTTAGGGAACACTCCACCTATTGGCACAGCTCTGGGAGCTACTTTCCATCTCTTCAAGAGGTGACACTGTGATTTGCTGAGCAGTTTTTTTCCATCTCCATCGCTACCTGCACAGCTTCAGGTCCAGGATTTCCTTTTTGAAGGGCCCATGTGTGATGTGGTGAGGACCATGGCTTGCTTTGGGGTACCTCTGTTTACATGGCATTCTTGTAAGAGCAGCAACATGGAGAAAGAGAACCCCCAACTAATGCCAGGGTGGGAAACTACAGACTTCCTGCTTTGAATCTCTTCTTGCAGGTTCTTTTGGGTTAAACATTCCATTCCCCAAATTCAGCCACTTGTGTGGGTGAGGGAGTGATTCTCACGTATGCCTCTTAATTCCTCTGGATGTCGAAGGGTTTGTATCCTGAAGTATAAATGTGAGTCATTATTCTTTTGTGAGGGGGCTGAAGGAACAGCACCTGGGCCTATCCAAAACTTTGTCTTATGTATTAGAGGCCAGAAAGAGCCCACACCACCTACCGTTTGGCAGACACCAGCTGCTTCACCATTTATTTTAGGATTTATTTTTTTTTTAAGTCTTTTCTTCCTCTGTTTTAAAGGGTGGGGTAAGAACACTTTGAGCTGTGGTATGAGGCACCGTTGCCATCTGTTGCGCTTCTAGTTGATCAGTGTACTCTGACATGCTATTGCATGTGAGATCCCCGTGGATGCTGATGTGAAGGCTGCACCCTAAATACAAGGGTTTCTAGTGTTAACGTTAAGCCTTTCTCAGCCATTTGATTCGGTAGAAAAATCCAGCTGTGATCTGTGATGAGAACATGAGTGTTTAGTGTCTTCTTTCTCCTTCATCTCTGTCCTGGAGCCAGCCCCAGCTGTGTGTATGTTGGTTTGGTTTTTGTGTATGTTTATGTGGGGGTTTTGTTGTGTAGTTGGTTTGTTTTTACTTCTTTTGGTTCTTCCCATCGCCTTTTCTTTCTGTCTGTACTTCTTCCAGGTTGGTAAAAGTCAAACTTAACCCTGTCGCAGCTGCACCCATGTCATCTGAGACACACTTAACTTGTATCATTCATACAATTGATGCTTCAATATTTGGGAAGTAGGATTTAAGTCTCTTCCCGGGAGTTCTGTTGGTGCATGTGACTTGAATTGCTGAAATACTGTATGTTTTGTATTGAGCAGAAGCTGTCAGGAAGTCACAAGGCTCTGGTAGAAATGCAGGATGATGTGATGGAACTCATGAGGTCGGCAACCAGAGAGCACCCCACCTCCAAGGTAACTCTCCTCAAGTTTGCTCTCTGCGCTTTCTGTCTTCCCTTACCCTTGTACAAAGCCAAGGATCAGCTCCTGCTAAGCCATTCCCTTGCAGTAATCACTACTTTGTTGCTTACAGGAGTATCTTACTCGGATCCAGGAGGTTTTAAATTCGACAGAGATCAACTTGCAGCAACTGACAGCTTTAGTAGACTGTCGGAGCCTGCATTTGGTGAGTACTCAGTAACTGGACTTGAGCTAAGAAAGAACAAAGTGGGCGTAGAGCCTGTAGTGTACAGATTATTTAGGAGTTTCAAATCCCTGGTGTGCCAAAACAGTTTACAACAGCTTTTACTGATTGACTCCAGTAGAAAGGAGAATGAGAATTTGGATTGTGTTAGCTTTTTGTTTAAAGATAAGCATAGGAAACTAGATAACATATCTTTTATAACAAGCTGCAGGCCTAAGGTTTCAGGGGCCTTTGGATTTTTTTTCTCTATAACACATAGCTTGCTGCCTTTCCCATGGAGCAAAATACCTTCTAGCTGCAGTATAGCATGACCTACCTGTTGCCCCGGCTGTCTCTGAAGGCAGAGAAATGGATAGTCCATGCTTGTGTTCTTGGGCAATGGGACACAGTGGGGAAGCTGAGAGGCTTAATGGAAAATGTGGTATCTTAAGTCGGGTGAATAAGTTTGCCTTGACTATTTCCACACACCCTGCCCCCGCCCCCCAGTCTTACTGTGTGGGGTTGAAAATATTTCCCTAAATTCAAGCTGGGCTCTATGAGGGGAAATAAGGGTTAGATCAGTTATGAAAAATGCTTGCGGTCCCTGAAATTAAAATAGAAACATGCTCTGTAAAAGGGACTACAAACTCTTAAGTCATTCAGAGAATGTGGTCCCGGGGAAGGGCTTTGGAATTAGAGCTCAGTCTTAACTCTATAGTGATCAGGAAACTCTGCTCATTTCTTTCTCCAGGATTACATCCAGGCTTTGACGGGCTTTTGCTATGATGGAGTGGAAGGCCTCATCTACCTGGTTCTCTTCTCCTTTGTCACAGCCCTCATGTTCAGTTCCATTGTGTGCAGCGTCCCACACACTTGGCAGCAAAAGAGGTATAGAGGGGATTTAGATCCTGTACCTTTGTAGAGCTCTTTTTCTAATGAAGACTGGTTATTGGATTTGTGCCGATGAGCATATGGAGCTTTTTCCCATATGATCCCAGGAGTGTGAGGAATGAGGCTTTATAAGCACTGATCCAACTGAAAAAAGAAAAAGAAAAAAAAAGAAAAAACCAAAATGTTGGCGTTTGCTCCAGCTGTGGTTAGTAGTTACATCTGAACCTTACTGCACTGGAATATTGTGTGCAGAGTATTCAGTACACTGTAGACTGTGAGTGAAGCCAGAGAAATTATTATAGATGTAGAGAGGTAGTGCTTGAACTATATGTCATCTCTGGAAAACACCTATTCTCTTACATTGCTTTGAGGCGTTTGTTCTAGAATAAGGAAGAGAATCGGAATGAGAAGCAATTCACACTTGCCTTTTTGGTGTTGCTCGTGTTGGGGTGACTGACTTGCATAGCTAATAGAAACTAGGAGCTGTCTTGTTGGCAATAGCTCGGGCAGATGAGTTACACACTGGTGGCAATCATCTAGCAGCGGAGTTGTTTGGAGCTCGTATTATTGATAGTAACCAGGCTGATCAGTAAGTCTTGAGCAAACCTTCGCTTCGCTGACTGGCTGCTGCACCATATGCAGTTATTAAAGTAGCTTTTGTGTTTTCTGTTCTTGTAGAAGAGCAGTAGACTGGGCAGCAAATTCTCTTTCGTGGTCCTGAAATGTGATTTTTGTGGTCTAGATCCAGGCTCAAGGTTCAAAGTAAAATGGAACATCCTAAACAATAGCAGGAAGCCAGAGCTCACCAGGCCTGCAGTGCCCACGGAGAGCCTTAGGAAATGCATCAGAATCTCACTTAAGAAAATGGCTGGTTTCCTTTTACCTCTTCCACATGCAGCTGCAGACACATTATCAAGGACAGTGGTAGTGAACCCATTTGATGGAGAAAGGTTTACACAGTGGTGTCTCTGTTGCTGCCTTCCATGTGGTCTGCTGCCTGCCCTGCCCACCCCAGCAGGCTCAGGCTGCTGCTGTGTACAAGAGGATTCCCTCTTGCCTTCCCCAGAGCACCATTTCCTCCTCTGCCTCCCTCCGGGAGGTGGAAGATGTCACACTTTATTGCCTGTAAGAGACTGTGAAGGCTGCAATTCCCTGTACAAATCTTCAGTGCCACCTTGTGGTACAGAAGCTGAAGGTGATGGTTGGGATGTTCTAGCCATGTCCACGTTGTCTCCCCCAGCAATGAAGCTCTTCCTGTAGAACCTTTTACTAGCTCTGTCAAGCATCCCTAAAATAGATTTCAAACCTTGGTGCTTCATCCTGTAATTAGGGAGATAAAATAGTAGTGTGTGTTATATAAGAGGTACAAGAGAATACTGCGGGGAGGGGGGAAGGAAGCAGCTGGCAAACAGTTTGCTCTACATTGAACCTGATTTAAAATCCTGGCATTTCTGAGAGAACAAAGCCTTTAGACAAAAATGTTGCAATTTAGGCTCTGTAAAGGCTTCTGAAATTTTGCTAGAAGCTGAAGCAGAGCCTTTGTAACCAGAATGGGAGTTCAGAGAAGTCTGCAGAGACTTATCCTTAAAATCTCTTTGGACATGCCTACAGGAAATGGAGGGACACAGGCTGCAGTTGTTCAGGATGCTTTCTGGGGGGTGCATGGCACTACATCCCCACTGTGTCTCTGTCTCCTTTAAGTGCTGTGTATTTCAGGATGTGTGTCCATCCTCTGGGGGTGTGACTGGGCAGTTGCAGAGCTGTGCTGTCTGCCAAGCCCTGAGAGAAGACTGTAGGGAGACCTGTAGGGGATCACGCAGTGTAAAAGTCCAGATGGTATCTGTGGGAAGTCTGAGTCACTGTGGTGTAGGCTGTGTTTGACACTGCCACCCTGAGGCATCCCAAATGGGTATAAATGTGGAGGTGTGGAAGATGGTTGGGAGGTTCCTAGGATTGCCATGGTTTCCTGCAAACCCCACGTGTGGGGTAATTGTAGGGTTCTAGGAGGAACTTTTTCTCCTTCTTGCAGAAGCTCAGATGATGATGGGGAAGAAGAATCAGCTGCTCAAGGGAGTAGACAAACACACGATAATCTTTACAGAGTGCACATGCCCAGCCTCTATAGCTGTGGGAGTAGTTATGGCAGTGAGACCAGCATTCCAGCAGCAGCACACACAGTCAGCAATGCTCCCGTCACAGAGTACATGTGAGTATCCCGACAAGAAGGCTGTATTGTGGCTTGACCAGGCTGCTTCACTCTGATTTGTTGTTGCTAAGTGCTGCGAGGCTCCCACTTTCCACCGAGCAGCAGAAAGCGATGAGGGATTTTGTCCAGAGTGTCAAAAGGCATATTTTCTGATTGGCATCTACTTGGAGAAGGGAATAGCTCAAGTGCTGTAGTAGAAAGAGTTGTAACAGACAGCATGCTCCAAAATGTGAACAGCTTTGTCCTGCAGAAAATCTGTCTAGAGAGAAGCAGTAGGAAAGTGTTGTCTGGGCTCCTTTTTACACAATGATCCTGGTCACCAGAAGACTTAATTCTTCAGACAGAGAAGTCTTGCCAGAAGATTTTAAGCCTCCCGAGAGACTGAGAGCCAAGGCAAAACCTGCAAGCTCTGTCCTTCCACGAGATTTGCATTCAGCTCTGACATCTGTTGCAGTCTGGAGCTACCTAGTCCAGGTGGGATCTTCAGAGCTTTTTCCAGAAGTGCCTAACCCTGGTCACAGTTGAACTATCTTCAGGACCCACCATTTTTGGGCTGGCACATCATTTTGTTCTTTCCCCTTAGACTTTGTCCTTGTTTTTTCTCTGTTTCTGCAGCTTGGCAGTTCTGATGCTGCAGGGAGGCAGATTTTCACACGGACCTATTTTTAAATAGCTTGACATGATTCAGCGTGGGCTCCTCTGAGTAAGAGTGTAAAGATAGTGCTCAATCTGAGGAAAATTGGTTAGTTTTGTGCCCTCGTCTGAAAAAGGGGGATCCACCTCACCTGTAAGAAAAAGCTTTGAGGGAGACTGCCCTGATACAGTAGTTCTGGGGGTGCATATGCTCTGTCCCATGTCATCACCATCAGAGATCTTCCCCAGAGAAGCATGGCACGTACCCCCTGTTACCATGTGTGTCTTCCTTTCCTAGGAGCCAGAATGCAAATTTCCAGAACCCCCGTTGTGAGAATACCCCGCTCATTGGCCGGGAGTCCCCACCTCCCTCAGTAAGTCTCTCTTTACTGCTCCTCTCTGCTTCAGCAACTTTGGGGAATATATGTTTGCCACTCCTGTGTACTCTCAGGGGAGCTGATTGTACAGCCAAACACAGGATCTGGCCCATAAATGGCAGCAATTTGAATGTACAAGCCATGTCTCACCTGTCATGGAGAATAAAACCCTGCTATGCTACTTTGGACACTGCACATAAAAAGAATAAAACTCAAATCTGTTAACACAGGTAATCTTATGGGCCCAGTCCTGCCACCACTGAAATGCATGAGTATCTTGGTGGGTGACTTCATCAGGATGATTCACTTGCATGCAGTGTACTTGCTATCTGTGGCATTGGTTCCTCAAGTTTTAAAAGAAACTTGTTAAAACAGTAAATTCAGAGTTATTGCTGAACCTCTCTCCTTAATCTGCCCTGAAGAGATGGTAGGATAAAACCTCTATTATTTTTTTCCTTGAGTTTTTTTAAATCTTTCTTTCACAACTGTTTTACTTTCTTTAGAATCTTTTTTTTTTTTTTTTTTATATTTAAATTTCTGTGTGGAAAAGAAAAAATATCAAAAACAAAAACATTGGAGAGAACGTTTGGGAAATTGGGGTGGGTGGATAGCCTTTTGT
>JAAGNO010016120.1:10624-33482 GCA_033439905.1 Ceryle rudis
TGGGCGTCAGCTGGTGGGGGGGTGGCGCGGGTTGTGGCTCGCGGTGGGGCGCGGGGGGGGGGGGGGGGGGGCCAGTTGGCACAGCACGCCCCCCAAATTGGAGATGCTGTCTTGTACTACTGACGACTAAAATCTCTTTTAAACCGATTGAAAGAGAAGCAGGAGCAACTTTGAATACAGGCAAACCTTAAATAAAGACCAGATTTGCAAAAGTGCAGCAGCCAACAGCTCCTGTTATAATGACGGAATGCGCTCTGGGAGCGCCGAGCTCTTCGGGAAGTTTGGCCCTTCAGGTTTCAATCGGAGTCAAGAGCGTCAGCGAAACTGTGTTGGCATTTACTTCTTGAGGACTGCACCTCTAAATGAGGATGGTTGCAAAATGAAATACTCTTTAAAAGGGATAAATTGCTTCTGTGATTTTTTTTTTTTAAGTTTTAAAACCAACTTGTTCATAATTGGTATATGAATTACATCTCAAGGTTGTACTTTCCCATCTCTTAATTATCACTGTGGTTTTTTTGTTTTTTTTTTTCCCCTGTTTGTTTGTTTTTTAAATAACCCCTTTTTTTTAGGAGTTAGGCTTTTCTCAACCTCCTTCTGAGTATCAGAGTAGTCAGCACCAGGTAAAGAGATGTGTTTCACGGGCTTTATTATCTGCTGATTCAGGTCCTTTTGCTGTCTTGTCACCACACAAATGACATTATTCATATCAAAGAGAGGGACAGAGAGGCAAGCTAAGTGCTAGCTGAATTCTACTGTGCCGCTTCCCTCGCTTGCCATGCTATTATTATTTTAATTGTATTTTAAAAATGACTGGAAGTGAAAGCATTTGGTGAACCTCAGTGAAGCTGAGGAGTTGTGAGATCTGACCTACTTTCGTTCCCTTCCTCACATGCCGTTGCAAGTTGTGTGTAATTATTGCTTTTCCTCCCCTGCAAAAGAACTGGCTCATCAGTTTGGGACATGAACCAATGTTGTGAAGCTCCTTACAGTAGCAAAGCCTCAAGAACCAAGAGGAGGGGAAATTTCCTTTGTAGCAAGGAATTTGCATTTGTGAGTGTGTACTGGGAAGGACTGGAAGGGAGGAAAAAGAGGATGAGAAGCTGGTTGGGGAGGAGAAAACCATATTTTGGCTGCATTTGATTTTCTTCCCTAGCTTTTGATGAGTTTCTGTTTTGAAAGGGGTTTTGTTGCATGGTAGTTATCACCTCTGGCTTTTTCCCAGGGGGCTTGTGACTGTTCCCGAGGGAACAATCCTGCTTGGGGTTGGGTGCTGTGGCTGGGCATACCTTAGTGGTGTGCACTGACCAGGACAAGTCTCTAAGAGGTTAAATTGTGGTCGGATGGAACAGAACTTGATCACAGCACCGTGCTGCAACTTAGTTCTGCATGTAATAAAACATGTAGAACAACTTGTAGAACAACTATTGAAGGTTCATGATTCTCTTTCTTTAGGGTGACCTACATGGGTGTGCTGGGGTACAGGTGAGCTGCTGGCAGGACTGGCTGCTGGGCAGCAAGGGAGAGCCTGCTTTTGTGAGACTTGCTCTGCAAGTTTGCAAAGTGTCTCCATGTTGCAATGTTTAATTTGTTTCAAGGAAAGTAATATGACTTATAGTTCTGAATGCCACCCAAGAGTTCTTAAAAATCCTTTTAAAACCCCAGTTTAAATTTTGACCTGGTTCTTGAGCTTGGCTGTATTAAACAGAGCTTAATCATGAAAAATAGTCCTGTTTAGATATTACAGTGTTGAAGTACCCAGATTTATCTGATGTTTACTCAGCAGGGTAGCACAGGTACGTCAAGACGTGCAGGATAACATGGAGACTGTAATAAATCTGCAGTGCAGCACTACTTGCTCATAGCCCTTCTCTTACCAGTTCAGAAATATTTGAACCAACTTCCATTGGTATGGCAGCGTGCCCAGGAGCCACTGCCTACTGTAAGGAGTGACAGAGGTGTCTGCAAGTTAAAAATAACCTATGTCGTGCAGATGGTTATGGGCCACCTAAAATGCACATAGCCAGCCCAGCTTTTAACTTCAGGTCTTGTTCTGCTGCTGCTCCCTCATCCCCAGGTACCACTGGTGACTATTCTCTGTGTGGAGCTGAAATTAAATTAGATCTGATGTCTTTTGACTAAATGTTGCCCTCCGTTAAAAGGGAACCTGGTATGCCATGAAGCTTTGAAGTGTTTGGAGAATATCCTGTGGTTTATATGCGTTGTGGATACGATTTTCAAAAGTGCTGAGGGAATGTTTTGGGGATGTTATTTCCAGTGACTTTTTCCAAATCCCACTTTAGGAAGTGGGGGAAAATGAATTTCAGGGGAAAAGACGAGACGAGTCTCCCAGATGAGCTGCTAAAATTAAGAGAATTTGTATAGCCAACTAAAAATGGGACCGTGTACAAAAGAAACAACTGCTGACTTGCTTATGGGGAATCTGCGTAGATCTTCTCTGCATCCACAACTAACGCTTGAATGTGAAATTGTGCAATTTTTAACCTCAAACCTGTAGTTTATTTCTTTTGCATGTTGAGTAGCGATAGTCCTGAGTGCAGCCTTTGGCAAACCTGGAAGAAAAAGGTTGTGCTTTTATGTTTGGATTCATGCCGTGTTCTGTTATGTTTTTGTGTTGCTCCTGAAATACAAATAAAGAACCTGAAACCTACAGACTGGAAGAGATGCAAGAAAATGTTAAAACCCTTTGCAAGTAAATATACCTGCTCATTCCTTTTCCCAAGGCTGTATATCTTACATGGAGCCTTTCCCAAGCAGACTTTAATGCGAAGTTGGACGATGGGAGTTGTTTAAACTGCTCTGCCTCTTGGTTATGTGCACAATACAGTGGGAATATTTGATGTTCTTCTGTTGTGGGAAGTAGAAAGAATGAGAAAATGATCCTAGGCTTGGATTCTGCTTTTTGAGAGAGAAGGTTCAATTTTTTTTTAATTTTTTTTTTTTTTTTTCCCCCCAGCTTTTCAGTTGCAGTTCTGGCAAAAGGTGACACATTTCCCCTTTGTATTGTATAATAGATTACATGAGAAGACTCTAATGTAATGAGTTTGAAGAGTAGTTAATTATTTTTGAGATTGTGTTACATGTGTGTTAGGCTTCTATTGAATTCCCCAGTACACTTAGCACAGAGACTAGCACTCTATTACCTTAGGCAGCTGATGGAGCTTATGGCTTGAACAGGAATGATCAAGATTTAGCACATGGAACCAAAGGTTCAAATCCTGAAGGTGGTCTGTAGTTTCTTATCGTACTGAGGAAATCATAAAGGGCAGCACAATAATTTAGGGGTTTTGGTGTGGCTGCTCAAGGTTGGGAGTGTTTTCTCCTTCCCTGAATACAGAGTTTTTGTGCACTGATGCTTTGGTGTTTCTTGCTCTGTCTCGTATCTGGAGATAAATCCCACAGTGACTGTTGTATAAAGAAATCTTCATCCTGTAAGAAGCAGACCATGAAGAATGGGGACAAACAGGAAGAAATTGCAGGGCAGTTCCCAGCAGCAGGAGGTGGCCTTGCTGGTCTCTCTGCTGTTTACTTTGAACTTGGCATGCTCAGAGTCTTCTCTGGCTTGGCTTCTAAAAGCATAAAGCACACAGTCAAGCCCATGAGCATGTGACCCTTGGCATTTTTGATGCATGTTGCGTGGTTGTGCAGCCATAACTGAGTAATAACAACTATAAAGACAGGTAGGAGCAAGCAGGTTGCAAGTTTTGGGAATTTTTAATCTCTGTATGAAGCCTAGTCAAGTACAATTTCTTTTTCTTTTGAGGAGTCTTCTTCCTTTAACGACAGAGTTAGACACATCAAACCAACTGCTTTGCAGTCATCAAAGCCATGCTGAACTAGTTCATGTGCCTCTCCCCATGAGGTGAGACCAACATATAGCAGGGGACCTCATGATGTTGCCTCCCACTGATGTCTTCTGCTGGGCGTGATGAGGCCCTTGATTCTGTAGCCAGGGCTAAATGCTGCTTGGGAATAGTTACTTCAAGGAGTTGCAGTTCCATAATGCTCACCTGCCAAAGAACATTAGACAAAGCAGTTAGATGTAATCACATGGGGATAGCTTTTAGGTGCATATGTGGAGCTTTATTCTTGGCCTGGATGTCCTGTGAGCGGTGAAACTCTTTGCTGCTCACCAGAATTATTTATTTTTCTAAGTCTTCAAAGCCTAGGAAAACAAATTATCACAGTGTAATATTTTCCCTTACCCATGATGATATTGGCAAGTACTTCAACTGGAGGAGATTCACTTTTTTTATGATCTTAGTATATGTAACGCTCAATAGCAGTTGACAAGATGCTGGAGGTCCACACTCCATCAGGTCAGTGTGGACTCCCTACACTTGCTAGAGTATTAGTCATGTATTATGTGGCAAATGTTCAGTCCCAGGGCAAAAGGATTCTTCCTGTTCCCCAGGTAATTTTTTCGTTGGTATGGTTTCACTTTTTGTGCCCATCAGATGACTAGGTCCTTATAGAATAAGGATAACATGGTTGAAGAAGGTGCCAGGAAAAAAATATCTCAGTGGAGAGTCTGGCCCTTAACATTTTGTGCAAGTTGCTGCTTTCAAATAGGGCAGTTCAGGAGCTTGTTTTAAAGG
The DNA here is from genome assembly GCA_033439905.1 of Ceryle rudis. Lineage (NCBI taxonomy): Eukaryota > Metazoa > Chordata > Aves > Coraciiformes > Cerylidae > Ceryle > Ceryle rudis. The sequence goes on from JAAGNO010016120.1 coordinate 15,244, forward strand.
CACAACTGCAGACTTAGAATCTGCCACAAATTTATGTTTGTAACTGTCACGGATATTTCTTCGATGCTTTGTGTTTGAGGTTTTTCTATGAGGCCTAGATCTTCAGATTTGTACAATTAATGTTTTTATACATTAGAGGGGGGGGGGGATGTTTCCTGCTTCTTGGAGTGTTGTTCAGTGCCAATGTTTTTGTTTGGTTTAATTATTTAAACACTTTTTTGTATTTTAAAATTATAGAAGGAACTGTAGTAATTTGGAAAATATTTTATCAAAACAGAGAGCCTTCTTGATTACGCCTCAGGGGGAGGCAGAGTTGGGCAGTGCTGGCAGCTTGCTGAGGGAAATGCAGTACAAATGAGGCAGCAGGAACCCGGTGACTTTGGAGAAGCAGATGGATGAATTGCAAATGTTGTTTTGTCCCGTTTTGTATAAGGAGATGCGCTTAGCCTTTGTGGCTTTGGTTTGCTGTTAGCTAATGAGAGGTAGTCACTATGGCCAGGAATGACTCTTTGCATGTTTAAACCGGTGGTTGTTTCTTTTGTAGGCTGAGTTTTATCATCAAACATAAGAAAACCACATGGAGCTCCACTTAATATTAGCCTGCCCAATTTAAATGGAGGGAGAAGCCCATCAGAAGGTGGGAGGGAAGGTTACAAACCTGAGCAGTGATACCTGGGCTTCCTGATCCTGCAGAGCCTGCCTCCTGGAGAGAGTCTAAAGGCTTGGATTTGACTTGCAAAGTCATGGGTCCCATGGCTATTCTGCTTCAGGCATAGATTGACATCCCCATTCCATGTCACCCATCCAGTGTGGTCTTGCTGGATCATCCTCAATGACGGGAAAAACAGGAGAAAGGGGTAGGAGAAGCAGGAGGAGTGGTGGTGGTTGGCAGCCTGGTGTTCCCTGTGGGGACATTCAATTTTGCAATGAACCTCTTGGATGCTTGACAGGTCAGGTCTGTTGACCCTTCTGGGCACACCATGGTGAGTGTTTAGTTATTTACTAAAGCCTTTTGAAGTGAAAGTGGCTTGATGGGGTCTGAGGCTTTTGTGTTATGGAGAGTTGTGTGAGAATCTTTGCCGGGGTTAGCTATTAGCTGATTGTTTAATTATTTGGCTCTGTAACTAAGTAACTAAATGCCTTGAGCCTTAAGATAAGCAGCTCTTTGTTAACATTTTAATAAATGGAGGCAAATTATAATTTAAAACTGAAGGAAGTATAAATCTCTTGTTTCAGTGACCGAATCTTGAATAGAAGCACAACTTGGAATATAATTGATTATCTTATAATCATCTGAAGTAGCCTGTTCAGAATGTCCCCAGTCCTTTATTGTGGTCATGGTTTTTATACAAACATTATTTTCTCCATTTGATGGCTGGATGGCATAAACCACGCTGCGAGACTGTACGAGCAGGCAAAGAAAAAGTTCACCTCTATTTAACAGCAGTTTGGTTTTCTACGGTGGTGTTGTTCAATAGCTCCACCTGTAAAGTTTATATACATTGTATGCACCCACTATTACAACTAAGGATGTAGCTGAGAGCAGACAACAGCTGGAGCAATGTGCCCTCCCTCGTCCGCTGGCGTTCCAGAACGCCACCAGAGATTTTGCACGTGCCTTTGGTGCTTGTTTGTTGTGTTGTTGGGTTTTTTTTCTTTCTTAAGGGGTGATAGGCAGGTGTTATACTAGGTGATGCACCTTTGCAGTAGGAGCTAATGCCACAGTTACGGGATTTTCAGGAGAACTTGCTTAGAAAGGAATCCTATTCTGTCTTTCCCTCAGCTGTGCACAGCTCGCCCAGCAAAGGGCTGATTTACAGGCTTATGGTGATGGCTGAAGGTTACAGATTCAAGGCAGAGCTTCAGAGAGGGCCAGAGGAGCCTGGATGTGGTATCAGATCATCAGGCCTTGCTAGGTGCTGCAGGCTCTGCAGGGCTATCCCCTCCTTCACCCATCTGGCTATTTTCACTGGAAGAATTCAGAAGGATGCTGCTGAAAATGCCAGAAGGTGGGTACAAGTGAGGACCAAGCAAACTTGCAGCCTTATTTCACGGGGATGCTCAAAAGATGTGGAAGCAGGGAAAGAATTCCTTCAGGGGACCCACTGATTTGATGGTAGAGCATGGACATGAGTTCAAAATTTGTCCCTAACACTCAGAGTGGTGTAAAAATACTTGTGCAGTGTCCTGGAGAGAGAGTTAACTTTGCAGCATAGGTTGTTTATGTGCTGCCGGGGAATTTTTTAACAGTTTAAACTGGTTGATTTTTGCAGTGAAGCTGTTGGGCAGACTCATGGCTCAGAATCCCACCTGTTCTCTGTTTGCTTTTGGGCACCATTTCAAACCCACACTGGAAAAAGTTTATATGCAAACATTATAAAAAGTGACAGTCTTAAGTGCTGCTACATTCTAGTTTGGCAACATAAAGGCTTACCTGAAATAACTCACTATTTCCAAACATGACTTCATTATTTCATGACAACACTTTGTGCTGTATCTTCCCTGATACTCTAGAGAGAAAGAAATGGAGGAGGATAATATTTACCAAATGCCAATAACTATGTGAAACTTGTTTTTCTTTGGTATACTCGTAATTTTCCTTGTGAAAAGGATAATTTTTTTTTCTTTTATTTTCTGGTAATTTTGAAATAAATTACTGCTCTTAAGTTTGGATTTGTGTTGAAAGACTCAGTGTAAATTTGGGGCTAGTAGTTTAAAAAGAGACTAAATCAAGGATGGGAAGTAGAAAATTATTCTTCTTATAATTATATGTGAATGGTGGATCTGCCCAGGAAGACACAGCAACTCGTGTGACCATCCTGCGAGTTTCCCGGGGCTCTTCAGCAAAAGCCTCTAATGCACTTAAAGGAAGGTTCAATTATCTTCATCCAAGGTGCCTTTTTAAAAGTTTAAACAAAGACATTTTTAGACTCTAGAACATTGTTGGCAGAGTCTAAACTCTGTAAAAGAAATTTTCATTGCAGATAAAGTGTTACAAAGAAATCTTAAGAACTTGAAAGTAAATTAGCTGGCTGGCTTCAGCTACCTTTTGGTTTTTTTTTTTTTTTCTTTTTAGTTTGACAGTGGAATCTGAATTAAAAAAAAAAAATCTCAAGCAGACTCAAATATACTTTGTTACTGTTACAGAATAGATGTAAAAAGGAGCCGTGCTCCTTCTGGAAATTAGATTTCTAACAGCAGTAGTACTCTGTGAGACACCTGCGTTGCAGAGCTGTAGACTTGTCACTGTATCGGGAAGACTGGATTGGTTTATAAGGAGTATAAAGCTGTGTTGTAACTTGTCCTAGACTTTGAGATGGAACTTTGCACACTAGAAGGTTTAGAGACCTTGTTATAAAATCTAAATGCAAGAACCCTTATGGTCTCCATAATTGGTCTTGCTTAACTGGTTTTATGTGCTTCTTCTGGTTGCCATCTTGGTGTGGTGCATGTGTCAGATGTGTTGTGTGAAAAAAGCATTTGCCCTACAAAAAGCTAGGAGAAGCTTCGCTTGTTTTGCAAGGGCACATCCCTGGATCTGTTCTTCCTTTACATTGGGCAGCCTCCCACTGGACATCATTATAACTCATTATTTAAGTGCATGAGTGTCCAGAAGTGGTGGCCACTACTGGTACTTGTAGAATCATAGACTAGCTTGAGTTTGAAAGGACCCATAGGAATCATTGAGTTCAACTCCCTGCAGGACCACCTAAAACTAAACTACTGACAGAAATTCAGCATTTCCAAACTCCCATGCATGGCCTAGCTCAGATGCGATGCTTGTTTCAGACTTCTGTGTTGAAAGTGGGATACAAGAAACGACAATGCCGTGCCCCATGGACAAGGAACACAAGTTTCAGGGTTCGGGTATTCTTAGAAGGCAAGAGTGGCCACCAAGGAGTCTCCTATTTTAATATTCCCTCAGGCTCCCAAACAAACAGAAAGGGGTGTGTGTTTTATTTATATGTGCACACAGTGGTGCACAGTTGGTACCTGTGTGGGGAAGGATGTGTGCTGGGGACCAGCTGTCTGCACGATGTGACCCTCCTTGTGAGCAAACAGAAAATGCCTTCACGCTGTTTGCCTTTATTTACTGTTCATGCTGGCCTTGGTGGGGCCAGGAGGCTCGTGGGAGAGGGGTACTGTGATTATAGAGAGAAACCAGTTTCAAAGGCAGTCCCTATAGCTGGCACAGCTTGAATACATCCTAGGTGTGGGGTGGGGAGGGTACCTCCACCCTGTGCCAAGCTGTCCTGCTCCCCCTGTGGAGATGGTCTTGAGTGCCCAGGGCTGCTGTTTCCTTTTCCTTGCTGAGAGCTGGCCTTGGAAAGGGCTGATGAAGCTCTAATAACTATAGGCAGATGTAGTTTTCCAACAATGTTTTTTTGGAAAAAGGCTGTGGTTTGCCATTCTTCTTGTTATTTGGTTACAAAAGAGACGGGTGAGACATTTTTGTTTTGAACTTCTGTGTACACTGTGACTTTGAAAAGTTTGCTTGTGTTCCTGGGTTTCTGCTGTATTCTGCTCAGGAGAGGCTGTCAAATAAGAAATGAAGCAAAAGAAATCAAAGAAAGATGTTATTGTCACTGGGAGCAGAGTTGGCAGTGTGGAAGGCAAATGTAGAGACTTTGGGAAGCGTGCAGGGGGAAGAATAAAGGGCATCCTATATGTTGTGTTTAGGAACTCATGTTTATTAGCTTAACTACTAAAGGATTTTTTTGGCCATCCTTTCCCTCCCCTGCATACAGCTCTTTTCAGTTGTGGGTGGTTTTGTTTTGTTTTGCTTTTTAAAAGCATCTTTGAAAACCAAATGTGGAAAAATAGATACTTGTTTTAATCATAGACCCAATTGCTAAGATAGAAAACTGAATTTGCTTTTTTGAACTCCTCCTGGCACCTCCAAATTCCTTGAAGCCCCCAGGTTCAGCAGCCCACATCTGCCCAGAGTCAGCTTGCTGTGACCAGCAAGAAGGGTTGTGCCTTTGCATGGCACTTGGGATGATGCGTGTGCCAAGACACCGATCAAAAGGGAGTGAGCTTTGTTTGTGGTTAACTTCTTGAAAATGTAGCCTATCCCATACCTGCATATGGTTCAGTTTTACCAGACAGATTGCTGGGCTAATCTGGATGGAACTTTTTTTATTGAACGTAACTTGATTTCTGTGGATGAAAAGGGCCTTCACTGACTTTTGTTGGAAATTCTCTCCTTTCCTTTCTCTTTCTTTTTCCTCCTTTCCTTCCACCTTCGCAGAGCCGCCAACCAAATACCAAATCTCTCAGCCAGATGTATATTCAGCACTTCCAGGAGAACCGCTTGAGTTACGCTGTCAAATGAAAGACGCCGTCATGATCAGTTGGACTAAGGATGGGGTCCCTTTGGGGCCTGACAATAGGACAGTGATTATTGGGGAGTACTTACAAATTAAGGATGCTACACCCAGAGATTCGGGCCTCTATGCTTGCACTGCTGTTAGGACCCTAGACAGTGATACTCTGTACTTCATTGTAAATGTTACAGGTGAGTGAGTTAAACACAGGTTTTTGCATGTAGAAGATGTAAAAATATGACATGAAGACACATTATGATATAATGTAAAACAGTCCACTTGGGCACAGTGAGTTGAGCAGAGTTCTGTAGTTACTTCGGGTATTTTCCCCCTTGTCCTGACCCTGAAATGGACTCTATATATACTCCTCCTACTTCATGGGATCTATAGTGATTAACAGCTGCTGAATAGCCCTCTGTTTTATGCCACTATGACAGGATTAAATTGTACAGAGTCACTGTGATGATGATAAGGCCAGTAGAATGAATACAAGTTTTTCACCCCTGCATCAGAAAAAGAATGTCCTACATCCCTTAAGTTTAGAGTTAAATTGTTCTGGAGATGCTCAGTTCTGCTCAGCTGAGTGTCTTTAAGAAAAATCAAAGATGTAAGTGGAAAGAGGTTTTTGGAGTTCACAAGCTCCCTTTGGAAACTTTGTAGCACTGCAGGATTATTAGCTAGTTTTATTAGTGTTCTGTAACAGCAACACACATTTTTGTGGCTGGATTTTCTTTTTCTGTAGCTTCTCCCCAGCTAATAAAGCACCTGTTCTCCTTGATAGATAATCTAAGATGTAGCATATTGGTCTGCGAAATAGGCTGGTTTAAAGACTTGATTATTTTTAATGCGCAGATGCTCTTTCCTCTGGGGATGATGAAGACGACAATGATGGGTCCGAGGACTTTGTGAATGACAGCAACCAGATGAGTAAGTAACGGCCAACTGCCAGAAGTCACTTGCAAGATCTACGTGGAAAATTATGTCCCGTCTTTCACACTCCTGCCTTCAGAGCCTCTTGACTGTTAACTGCATGAGCTGTCAAATAATGGTATCTTTGTCTTTCTCCATTTTCTGTTTCACTTAGTTCGTAACTTGGAAAATAAAAAGAAAAATAAACTAATATTCTTCTAAACATGCTTTACTGGTCTGTACTTTCTTTCTCTCTTCTTGCTAGCTTTTCTGCAGTCTCCTTTCCTCCTGAATTGAAGTTCAGTCTTTGTCAGGTTTAGACTTTCCTAGATGAACTAATTTTCCCTGAATCTGAGCTGAAATTTAGCAGAAGAAACAAAGATCCAGCTCACTTTGTTAAAAGGTGGTATGGAAACTTTAAAAATAAAATTAAGTTGTAATGAGGCAAATCCTTGAATCCTTAATCTTGGCAGAAATCTCCCCAGGGAGAATGAATTTGGAGACAATGAGGTTCTTTTGTCTGTAAAGGACCTCAAGGTTTGTTGCAAAGAAAGCAATCCAACACTAAACCCGCATTTTATGTTACTTATGCATGATGAAAATGGGCTTAAAGAGTCTTAAACCTATCTGAATGTTAAACTTCATTCCCTTTAGAGAATTTGGAAAGCTATTAATAGGCTCTAAATAGAGCAGTTGCTAGGATAAAAAAAAAAAGTAAAATTCATATTGGTTCCTTATGCCACTGTTGCAAAATCCCTGTGGTGACTGCAAGTTTGCTCGTGCTTTGTAAAGTCAGTAACAGGCAGAACACAGAAATCCTTCACGGGAGATGTCAGCTAGTTACTGAACGCAGTAGCCAGGTAGTATATTTGCTCCTCAGCCTGATTAGTAATCGGCAGCTCCACTGTACGCTTGAAACACTTGTTCAGATGATAAAGTACGAGCCTGATTTGAGCTCCTCTAGTTAGTTACTGTTGTATATGACTTGCCCCTGGTCTGAAGCTGTGAAACTTTAGATGCTATTTAAAATGATATAAGTTCTTAGCTGCCTGTTTGGCCCCTACCATCTGTTAGTGTGATTAACCCGAACTGATTCACAGGTGCAGCTTGAAGTGGTTGAGCTTAAGCAGCTGGAGGCTGCTCTGCCAAAGGAATGCGGTGGCAAAGATAATTGGCGAGTTTGGGAAAGGGACACTGCCTTTCAAAGAAGTTGTCAAGGCAAAACCCACCAACCCAGACAAAGTTAGGGTTCCCCTGAAAAGGACTCGTGGGTACAAATTCCTTTTTGGAAACATCCCTATGACTGTCATCACTTTAGAGGTTTATTGGTGTTGGTCAGAAAAGGGCTCTCAATTTTATTTTTTTGGTGTGTTAGCAAAGACAATTGTGGTTCTAATCCATGCTGATGGTTTTAGAGATTCATTGTGAACACAAAGGGTGTTTGGAAGTATGTGCAGCAAGAAAAAAGGACCTGATCTCACGGCAGCGAGGCTTTGCCAGCATCGTGGTGACAATTCCTGCCCTTTCGGGTAACAGGAACAACTACGCAGTGCTGTTCTCTGTAACGTTCTCTGTGATGTTCTTGTAATACGAGATACCATTTTAAGCTACTGTTAATCAATCTTGATTCAGGAGCCGGTGAAAGGCCATTGACAATTTCCATCTGCCAGGGATGGGGTGTGCCCTTTAGCAGGTGTCAGTCACACTTTCCCTGCTCTAAATGCCTCTAGAGCTTGAAGGTTTAAACATCTCGGATGGTGGGGAGAGTGCAAACTCTTGCTTCGTAGAAGGGAGGAAACTGCAAGAAGACAGATTGCTCCTGAGTAAAGTGTTGCACAAAAAAAGTCCTCATGAGATCGCTCGTTACAAGGTGTGCTGGGGCTTCTTGCAAGCTGCAGATGGGCAGAGGGAGCAGCACAGCCTTCCTCCCAGTGTCTGAGCAAGCGCTTGACTGGAGGAGCTGGGACCGGAAGAATGATCATGGTACCACATCACTGCAAGTGGTCTGTTTTCAATGAAAAGTTGCATCATAGTAAGTCAGTTGGATTAGTACAAGGTTGCTGAAAGCAGGCTGTGATTTGGCACCATCAGAGCTGTGTGAAAGTTAATGCTGGGACTCGCTGTGGTGCTTTTGCAAACCACTGAAGCTTGCATATTTAGGGTCTTCTAAACCTTCCCATCAGTATTCCTCTTCTAGATTTTATATCGCGTCCAAAAAGCCCCATCTAATTTAAGAAACTCTTGCAAGACATTGAAAATGGAATGGGGAGCTGCTGAGTAATCCAAGTTCTCCCTGAGCGTGTCATGTGGCAGGCAGGGATGCATGATGGTCAAATGCCGCTTATCACCCTCTCCTGCAGAGCCTGGGGAAGTCCAGGACCTTCAGAGAGTTCCTGGTTGCTGCTTTTTAAGAGAAGTCGTCTTTAAGTGTTTCCTGAATCATGATTTGAGCTTTGCAGATCTAAAACAATTTAACTGATAATTTACATACAGATTACAGCTGGGATCATTAAGGATAAGCAATGGAAATTGGCCTGGTTATGCCTTTGCTGATGGAAACAAAAGGCCATAGTCTTCAAAGGTTGTTGCTTTTTTGATGAAACAATTCTGATAAAGTCCAGCTGTCCTGGCACGTTAATTATGATGTGATGAGGCAGGAAATGGCTGTAGTGCCTTCCACAGGAAACTGAACCTTGGCATTCTCATTCCTGCATATTTAAAACTCAAGCAAACCTTTTAGAACTGTTTTATTTACATTGGTAAGTATTCTTTTAAGCTTTTGTTTTGTTGTTTATTTTGTTTTCCTCTGTTATACATGAATACATTATTCAGAGGCCAAGGTTTTCAAGTGCAGGCAGGGAGGCTGTTGAAGGAATCTGGTGTAATATTCAAGGCTGCCCAGAAAATACAACTACTCTTGAAGTCAGCGGAGGCTCTAAGTGGCTCGGTAGCTGTGAGGAGCAAGCAGCTCGTCCTCAGGAGAGGAGGGCTCTTGCCCATACACATGTGCATTTGACCATTTGCCCTGTGTGTATTTTTAAGTAAAAGGCATGCGTAGCAGATTTTGCTCTGCGTTTGGTGTCCTTTTAGCTTGACAGATATTTTAACTGTCTGAAAAAACACTGTGGTAGATTTGTTCCAGACTGCATCCTGAACAGCTTTTTATTACTTCCAGCTTTTGTTGAAGGGATTAGTGCTTGTGGGGAAGGTGAAGGATTGGTTCTACTGCAAAGTAGTCATCTCTCTCTCTCTCCACAAAATGGCTTTGTTGACAACTCATTTTTTCCTCTTTGGTGCCCTAAAGAGGTGCCTTGGCTTGGTTCTGGAGGGGCACCTCCAAAGACATTGACCTGGGACTTTCTTTTCCAAAGCCAAGGGCCACTCATCATCAGTTCCCAGTAGCAGCAGAGGAGAATACATTGTTTGTACTTGTTGCCTTGCCCTCTTCATGATTTTGAGGGCTAGCTCTAACTTAAGGCTTTTCTGTAACTCTGATTTGGTACTGGCAAGGCAGCAGCTGTTATGATCATTGCACTGACATCAACCAACACTAATTTATTCTGGAGACCCCTGGGTAGCCCTGAAAATGCTGCTTTTCTGCCTTGAATTCTAGTCAGGCAACTGGAAGCTTTATGACTTTTCTTTCCTTATCACCCTTCAAACAATTTCTTCTGGGCCGAGCAATGGTAAATTGGCACCGAGAACAAAAAGTATCTAAATGTAATCCACATGCTGTTCTTTTCATGCCTTGAAGACTTTCAGAAAGGATGAAACAAGGTTCAAATTCATCAAATCCTGTAGAGTGGAAACCCACTCAAGGGAGCAGCAAAAATTGGATGTTGCCTAGAAGTGTTTTTTAATTAAAGGTCAAATACAATTGTACTGAAAAACTTGGTGGGGTTTGATGTGGCCATGTCAGGTGCACTATCACCTACCTACCTGCTCGAGGTGATTGTCAGGCAGGCTTGGAGTGGACTGCTTTTGTATTTCTTCGTATTAGAGAAGTCCAAATAAAAATTGAGGAGTCCTGAAGTGAAGTGGTCCCCTGGGCTGCCTAATTTCAATTTCACATGCAGGAGATTTCCTGATTAGATGTAATGTATTTGCAGTGGAGTGCAGTGTGGGTCAGCAGGATATTTTCTTCACTAATGAGAGCTCTAAAAGCAATCAGGAATTCCCACCCGTTCCCCTGCTGCTCATTACCACTATGTGCTGGAGTTTGCCCCGTTGTTACTGTGAACTTTTAACAGCGGTGCTACCTACTTCCACCTGTCCTGTTAACAAAGATGGGACGTGATGGACACGGTTTGTAAGAGGACTTGGCACTTGAGGGTATAGACTTGTTAACTACGCTCTTACTGGTTTTGGTGAATCTGGATGTTTTTGCTCTTAAGACAGATCAAAGCAGTAAAAAAAGGTGGCTTTACTTTATGATAATTTAGGCTATAAAGAGAAATGCTCTGTGTTAATCAGACCAGTTGCTGTGTGAAAGTGCAACATGAGGATGAGTGTTACGGTTTGTGGATGTTGCTGCCTTTTTCTCTTTGCCCTTAAACATACTGAGAATATGCCAATATACTTTGCTACTTCCTAGTCAAAAAGCATTTTCAAATGGTGTTTTCGACATGGGATGTCTGCAGGTGTTTTCTCCAATCTCTCCTGTAATTCAGGAGCATTGCAAGTTAGGCTGAGGGTTCTGCAAGGGGAAGCTTTCTGAGCAGAGCCCTTATTCCCAGCTCAGAGAGTTTCCTTCCTTGCCTCTCTCTGGCACAGAACTGAGCAGCTTCTCTTCATTTCTACTTGCATCATCTTGTCCTCTTTTCTGCTCCTACCTCTTCTGAAGAGCAAAGGTTTTCCTCTTTTCCTCCCTGTGCATTTGTTGTATATGAGTCTTATTGGAGCACATCTCTTCCAGGAGAAGAGTTTTATAAAGGATAAGGGTTCATGGAAAGGAGGGTTGCATGCAGGAAAATCAGAGGATGAGCTGCAGTAGAACCCTGGCTGCATGAAGCAGCCTTATTTGGGGAACTGTTTTTGGCTGGATCCTGACCAGCTCAGCTGGCCCTGATCATGGGCTGCACCCCGATAGGAGCGTCTCTGGAGCTTGGTCCATCCAGCCTATGTGCTGCAGAGCAGCCTTGCCATGGGTGAGCTCTGGTGTCTGTGGTTTGGAGGTTGTGCTTGCCAGTGATGGCATCAAAGCGTTGTATGCTCTGTCTGTGTGAGAAGGTGCATATGATGCATGTGATGAGAAGTGACCATGCTGGCTGCAGGGTTACTGCGTCGACATTGCTCATTTGGGGTCAAATCTAGGCACTCTGCTCTGTCTGAGATACCAATATAACTGGTTTGGATGGTTGATTGGTTTTGACCTACCACACTTTACTTTGACTTTGTGGGAATTAGGGGTAAAGCCCAGTATCGGTCACCTTACAATGCCTCATGGAAGATGTTAGTTGTCCAGAGAAGATATCCTTTTAATATATCAGTACCAACATGTATTTCCACCTTTGCCTCATATACTTGTAACTTGGTCTTTGCATGTAGTATTTAATTCCTTTGGTTGGCTTTGTCTAAAGTCTTCTGTTTTAATGCTTTAAACTTCTGTTTTAGCGAATATTATTAACAGTGATTTTCCTTGCATCCCTAATTCACTTTAGTCTGTGCAACAATTTCATAGTGTTGCAGTTAAATTTTCAATAGTTACCTGATTTTCTGTTTTGATTACATGCACAAATTTGCTTTGTTTTTCTACTTCATTAATTTTAACGCTAATTGCCACTTCAGGCAAAAATAAAATAAAAAAATCACTTATCGTTCTTAGCATCATTATAAGACTTGCTTTTAGAATGTTTTCTTTATACTGAGAGAGACGCTGTTAAAAGATTTATTCCTGTATTTTCTATCCAGCTGTATTTTTGTTTAGGGAGGGGGGTAGCAGGATTTCTGAGTTTGCACTGATTGTAAGAACTGCTATAAATATTTGAGGAACGGAAGAGTTTATTTATAGTGGAGTGTTAGGCTGCTAATGAAGGAAATGAAACAGGGCTGAGAGAAATAGAGTTATTTTTCTGGACCCCTCTAGTTCTGAAAATTCCACATTAATCTGATTTGCTTCAGGAAAACTCCATTGTAAAATAAATTAGTGTTTCCTACCATTAAACAGATCTTGAATCTTTAACTTTTAAAAAACTGTTATGGTGTGACAACTGAAGGGATGCCATGAAGATGCTGTGCAGCGTAGCCAACGTGGTGCATGGATCCAGAGCATGGAATACCCTTGCATATGGGTCTGTGTATCTACATTTACTTCTTGGAGGGTAAAACCAGATGGGTAGTTGTATGTGTTTTTTTTTCTGCTGTGTTTGCTGTACTGGTATGTGACAAATGATTGAGAAGCTGGATGAGAGAAGAGTTTTCCATATGCTGCTTATGCTGCTCTTGTGGGCACAGGCTGGGCCAGGGCATGGGAAGGAGTGAGAGGGAGCCAGGAGACCCTGCCAGGAGCTGGGAAAAGTGATCACTTCGGTATATATAGACTGAGAGAGACACTCTCATTTTGTGCTGTGGTGTTGGACATCACTGAACATTTGGGCTTTGTCAGGCTCATGAGAATGGGAAGTTCCTGCAAAATGGTAAATACTATTGCTGAGTTTTACTCATCCACAGTTAGTGGTGGTGGGGTTTTTTTGTTTGTTTGTTTTGTTTTGTTTTGTTTTTTTCCCCTCTTTGACTAAGATTTATGAAATATATTCCATTTGTAAATGTATGTTAGTGGTTTCTGTGTCAGTAGCAACCTAGTTCACCTTGCAGTCATACACTAAGTTTTCGGGTACTGCCAGGCAGGTAGGTGTGTTTATCCCCCTTCTAACAGATGGGAGAATGTTAAGGCTGATGTTTCCAGCAGGTCTTCTGACCTGGTTTGTTCGGCTTCACAGCTGAGGTCCCAGCATTCACAGTTTGATGAGCACTTGCAGTAACTCAACTTGAGGTCAAAAGCATCTGATCATTTGAGTCTGCCGAAAACTCAGTCCCTCTGCCTCACTTGATGTACATAAACCAAAGGATATCTGTGGTTAATTATTGGAATTTTGTCATAAATTACCCACTGAAAGCAGCAGACGGAGCTGTTCGCAAAACTCCGGTCAACACTTACGACGTGTGATTTCCAGTTGTGAGCTCTTCCTAAACCACAGTTAAAAGGAGTATGTGTGGAAGGGGCTGGAAAGGGAGCTCACTTTCTGAGTACTGATATTTCTGGATGTATCTCTTTGAAACAGGGGCACCCTATTGGACACATACGGACAAAATGGAGAAAAGGCTGCATGCGGTGCCAGCGGCCAACACTGTCAAGTTTCGTTGTCCGGCGATGGGAAACCCAACGCCGACCATGAGATGGCTCAAAAATGGGAAAGAGTTTAAACAAGAGCATCGTATTGGCGGATATAAGGTAAGACCTCACGATGTGATTTTGCAATTTCTGTTCTTGACCAAGGCTGGGGGGGGAACCCAAAAAAAACCCCCCAAAAAGCAAAAACAAAAAAAAAAACCCCAACAAACCTAAACTTGCTGAAGTCAACAGAAAATATTTTAATGGCCTTGGATCAAATGTAGAAGCAAAAGAAAGTAATTGTTTTCTTCTGGGGAAGGGTGGGTGCTTTCTTTGGCGGTTACTGAGCACAAAGTCTATATTATTTTATTTTTTTTTTCTGAAATTCAATCTTGTAGCATAGCAGTGCAGCTAAGGATTATTTATAGAGACTTATTTGGAAAACTAAAGACTGACTTTGCAAAGCAGAGTAAGACTGTTTTGCTCTATTCATTTTCAGCTGCATTGTTAAAAACATGACCATCCACTCTGGTGACTGTAGGCAGTTTAATAAAGGAAGGGTTGGAAGTCAAGTTATTATTTTCTATGGAGTTTATGGTCTGTGAAAATGAAATGGGAAGCAGAATTTGAGGGAAAGTAACAGCAATTACTTACAAGGGTTTGTTTGAATTTTAAACAGCTTCAGATTAGATGTTTCGTTCTCAGGCGGTGGTTACTGATTAAGAGAGAGTTTTAGGGAGGCCAGATAGCTCTGTGGGTTAGTGCACAGACCTTTAACCTCCTGGTATCTGCCTAGGTCAGGTCAGGAGTCAGGATTAGGTCATCTCATCCCACTCCTCACAAGGGACTGTGAGAAAGGGACTGGGGGATTTTGATGGCAAATCGCTGTGCAACCTCTACCCTTACCATCCTGCCCCACATTTCTGAGTTACTATAACCTCTTCTGTGGAACTCCTGTCAGCGGCTTCCTCACGTACCCAACACCACAGCAACTTCTCTGCAAAAATGAGGAGACTCCAAGTTAGTCACCTTGGGTCACTACTGTAAGCCCCAGCCTAGAACTTCTGCTGAGAATCTCAGAGCCATTTGTCATGGTAATTAAGACAGAAGTTAACTGACTTTTCCAGATGGCATAATAAGCTCGAGAGCGAGTCCTGGGGGCTGCCTCCCCCAGCACCATGCCGCTGCCTTACCCCAGTATTTTCGGGGTTCCCCTATGGAGCTGGGGTTTATATTGCTTTGTGTGCTGTTGATCCTGTTTGGTACAAAACCCCTTATGTTCTCCAGTGCAGAGGAGGACAAGCTGTAGTCTCCTTTCCTCTCTAGATGGATTTACTGTAGAAGGCGTCAATTTTTCCAACGTTTGTGTTAGCAGAGAGTGAAGCCCAGAAAATGTCCCCACATGAACGCTAATTATCTAAGTAGACTTTTCCATCTATGTTTGCTTACACCATAAATTACTGTTGCTTATAAGTGTACACCTGGCAACACCTTCTGCCTTTCATAACGCTGTGGAGTGTTAACGAATTGGCTACAATTCTGTGATTTTCACCTTTCTCAGTGTTTTCTTAAAAACAACAAAAAAAGTGTCTATTAAAAAACCCCAAACCTAACAAGCTACTCCTGTCTTGGAAAATAATAGTAACCGTTTCGGTACTAACGGGGATGTTATTTGAACACTTTACGTCTCGTGAAGGGGAAATGCAGGTAGCACTCTTGAAAACTGTGAAAGGAAACCTGTGTCTTGCAAGGCAGGATGGAGATATCTGGTCTGTGGTTTGGGAGGGTGAGCTTCAGTGGGGTAAATCAGCCCATGTGGAGGTCCATGCTGCCAACTGCTACTCTGTGTTAGGGTTCTGGGTGAGCTCCTTTAGACCTGTGACCTTTAAGTGGCACAAATTAAAATTTTTGCTCCTGTGTATTAAGCGTATGGAATTTCCTAGGTATGTATGTTATCTGGGAAGAAACCACAGATGCCTGTTTCTAAACCCAGCTGGATAAGTATATACCTATAACTCTAAATAATAAACTTCTTATATCTTTTCAGTGTAAAAGAAAAAAAGTAAGGGCATAACTGTGGATTTTAGACTTTCATGTTGCTCAGAAATACATTAAATCTTAAATGATCTGGTCACATGTACTGTCACTCTGCTTACCAAAGCTATGTGTACGCTAGGTTCTGTCAGTGTTTTCAATAACTGTCTTTTTAAGATGGAGGCTTGTTTTCAGTGAATGGGTGTTAAAGAATGAGGCCTCCAGAACTTCTGGAGCCTGTGTGCTCTTCTTGTTAGAGAGGCAGAATGAGGTCACTGTGGGCTGCTTCATAATTATTCCAGAAAAGAGAGAATTATATTTCCTTGATACCTCTACACCAACAGACTTGTAATGAAGGAATCCTCAGAGAGGACTGATTCTTTCCGTGTTGGTCTATGGTCAACCAGGTAGCACAGCAGCTCATCATAGCTCATCTTGTACACTAGCTTGTCTTGAAACTGAGCGCTGCTATATGTAAAACATTTCTGCTGGAAATACTCATATCCATAATACTCCAAGTGACTAGAATAGCTGGAACCAAACTTGTCCATATCTGCCATCACCAGTTGAGGTAACACCAGCTGTCCCTCTCGGAAGAGGCAATCATCCCATGAAGACTAGGAAGTAAGTAAAGGGAAGGAATGTAAATCTTGCCAGTAATCCTCCAGCCACCCCTCTCCTGCTGCCTTGAGCTAAGAAATCTTTTCTTTGTGTTCTCTCTATCGCAATCAGATAGTGTGACCTGTAGCACTTTGTCCCTCTGACTGGGGAATGTCTTGAGTCAATTTGCACTCGGGCAGGCTAGCAGAAGGGTGTACGTGTGGGCCAAGATAGCTTCCAGAGTGAAATTCCTCTACCATGACTAATTCTGGGTGGTGAATTTCAAAATCGAACCTTTTATGATTTTTCAAGGTGTGCACAAAGTTTGTACAGCAAGGAGAAAGGCATCAGTTACTCAATGTCTAAATAATTTTTAGTCTTCTTTATTTTTTTTTGTCTCTAGAGTGATAATAGCCCTTGCTTGTGCATTTAAAGGCTTTTTATATTTTCTTTGACTGAATAAACTAAATCCTCTATGAGACACCACGGGAGCCTTTATTTTTCTATACACCACCCAGAAAGTAAATGTACTGTTACTGTTTAAGTGTTAACAGGTGTGTGTTTTCACATATACATTTCGATAAACTTCATCACCACAGTCACCTTATACACATTTAAGTTAAGCCAGGTACATACAGAGTAAAGAGATGTTGCTGACTCTATAGGAACTGGGAAAGCCTATGGCTTTTGTATTGATGTTCTGCACTTGTTCTCTCTGCCTGAGCAGTAACAGTATATGTCTCAACTGTGCCGAGTTTGTGGGGAATCATAGTTTGGTTTCTAACCCTTCTTTCTTTTGGCATGCATTTAAAAATTACCCCTTTTCCCCATTTTTTGATAAGTAGACAGCATTTCAAGGTGTTGGTTCACTGAAGATGTGTATTTTAAAATTAAACAGTGCTGTCTACAATGTTTTATATGATACTCCAAAAGCAGAATGTTTCTGGGAGACATTTCTTGTCCTTTCCTAGATTTCTTACCAGAATTTCTTGGCATTTTGGTTCCAGTTTAGGTTTCCAACCTCCAGGCTGTATCTTAAGGGTACAGTTGTTCGCACTTGATATTGAGAACTTCGTTAAAAAAATCGAATTGTTTGGAGAGACTATTTGGGCAAATTGTTTAAAAATTTGGTGGAGAAGGTGGTTAAAAAAAGCACCTCAGTAATTTCCAATAAGTGTCCATACCTGGTCAGGAAAAAACCAACATGTTGAGATTATGTTTATTATCCCAATAAAGTACCATTTTGGGTACAAAGCACAGATAAAACATGACAATAGATAATGCAAAACAATAAAATAAAAATAATAAAAAAAGAAAGACAAAAGCATTTATCAAACCATGTCAATAGAGTTTCTTGACGGGTCATGCTGTGATTTTGGATGCTTGGAATGTGGTTGTTCCCTGAATTTCCCTGTGCTAAGAAAAGGCAGTGACAAATTGGAAGCAGTGCCCTGCAGACCGGGTGGAACTGTACGGGTATTTTCCAGGATTTTGGAAGAACTTGTTATGAAGTAGGGCTTCAGGGAACAAAATAGCAGCATAATAACTGACAAGGTGCTAGTCAGGTTGCAGAGCTGGAAGAGTTTCCTACGACTGATAAAACTCTGGGTGTGGACACTTGTCCTGTTCTGGACCCTGTATGCCTGGTAAGGATGCTCCTGCTTCCAGTGGCTTGTTGCTGCCCTCATGGTTTTTTCCTAGTGGATTAGTTTACGTGAGCTCCCTAATATGTTCTGTCTGCCAGATGAGCACAAGTCATCAATTTAAACAGCTTGAATGGACCCAGCTGGTATTACCCAGCAAAACTTATTGGGGAATATTTGGAGAGCTGTAGGACTGATCTCTCCCATTAGAAGGGGTCCTAGTGAACAACTATTATTGCTTGGAGTTAAGGGGTTTAACCTGCATTACCAGAAGGTCTATATATGTGCAACTTCAGTCACAGGGGTGGGTTGTTTGTGATTCCCCCCCCCCCCCGCCCCCCCCCCCGCCACCCCACCCACCCCCGCGTTCAATCTCCTCGTCTTCGGTGCAGACCC
>JAAGNO010016120.1:33582-54662 GCA_033439905.1 Ceryle rudis
CTGCTGATAGAGCCACTTAATTTTATCTGCCCCCCCTCCCCCCCCCCCTGGCTCCCCTTCTGGGGAAAAACTAATTTTGTGGGGGGTGAAGGGGGTTAACCTGCTCTCCCAGAGGGTTTTTTTTTGGTGCACTTCTATAACGGGGGGGGGTTTGTTGGTTTTTCCCCCCCCCCCCCCCCCAAAAATGAGTATCACTGTTGTAGTTCACCCTGATGCAGCAGACTGGTGTTAGACCTGTGTACTGTGGAAGCACTGCTTTGAACTCCCTTTGAAACTAGCTTCGGGGTTATTTTTGGTCTGTAATGGCACCAGTTTTGCTGCCTCAAGACCAGCTTTACAGGGACTAGGTATTGAAGACAGGTTACTTAAAAAGACCATGTTAACAAAGCCCATATGACAGGGTGTTGCAAGTTGTGTGGTTGCAGGACCATAGTGTCTCAGAATCCTAGAATGGTTTGGGTTGGAAGAGACGTCTAAAGGTCATCTGGTCTGACCCCCCTGCAGAGAGCAGGGACATCTGCAACGAGAGCAGGCTGCTCAGAACCCCGGCCAACCTCACCTTGAGTGTTTCCAGGGATGGGGAAGTGATCACCTTTCTGGGCAACCTGGGCCACGGTCTCACCACCCTCAGTGTCAAAAACCAACTTCTTTATATCTAGTATAAATCTACCCTCTTTTAGTTTAAAACCATTACACTTTGTCCTATGGCAACAGGCCCTGCTAAAAAGATTGTCCCCATCTTTCTTATAGGCCCCTTTTAAGTACTGAAAGAAAGGCTGCAGTAAGGTCTCCCTGAAAAGAAAGGTTCAGTTTGAGTGTCTTCAGCAGAAGATGCCATCATGCCCAGCAAAGAAGAGTTTTTCTGGGCTTTGCAATGCTGCCTTTGTAAGCAAAAAGTACTAAGCCAACAAGCTGAATTTAGTTGAATCCAGATCCATGACATAAATCAGTTGTGTGAGGATGTGTCATAAATGCTTTGGGCCTCTAGAGCAGTTGTTTAGCTTGAACTGAAGAGGCTTAAGTTGTTTTATAATAAAAGATATTATCTCTTCTCATTGGATTTACAAGAAGGGAAATTGCACAAATACTTTTTAGTATTGCTATCCAGTATATCCACTTGTGGCCATAAGATACTTATGTTTACTTACTGAATGCTAAACAATCCTGTGTGTTTTCCTGTTAAATTAATTACTTACAGCTTGTTACCAATTTTTATTTTGCTTGCACTTCTGCAGAACCATGATCTGTTCTTCCTGTTTTGAAGTCAGATAGGTTGAAACACTTGCTCTGATTCTGAGAAGCTTGATGTAACTTGTAATGGCAGAAAGTTCAGGTCACTTTGACCAAGTCTCCCTCAGAACAGCTCATAAAGAAGTAAAATATTCAAAACATATAGCTGTAGTATTTGTTAATTACCGATGGTTTATGACAGCAATTCCTGACCCAAATTTTGACTTTCAGGGTTGCTCAGCAGAATAATGAGTCAATAAAATAACCTTAATAAACTCTTTCTAGCTTTATAAATGTATTTCTTAGCTCTTCATAGCGTAGGAAAAAAATTAATATATAGTTTTGATACATACCATTCAGAGGGGGGGCATGGGAGAGGAGTGGTAGCTTTGGGCTGGAGATTTTGAGGTTGTGTCACAAATTTCTGTGACACTAGGTTAGCACCCGTGCCTTTCACCTGCTGATGTAGTCTTGTCTAAATTTTCTTTGTTTTTCAAAGCCTGCATGGCCAGTCATTAGTTAATATTATTAGTCTGTACCTGGAAGGTAATAGTCATCTATAGCTAACGAGCTAGTTGGTATCTGCGGTGACTAGGAAAGCCAGGATCACCTTACAGAGAGGACTCTTCTTCCAACTTTGAACTGAAGGCATTTTTACCTCCAGCAAGTGTCAGGGCTCAGTTCTTGGCACCAGGGATACAGCCCTGAGCAGCCTTTCCCTTCTGGATAAGGACCTACAGAATAGTCAGGCACAAAGCAGGATTTTAGACTTTAGAGTTGTAATGATCTTTTAAGAACATATAGTTACTGGAAGTGTCCATAAATTTTTCTGGTGTACTGCACTGAATTAGTACTTTCCATTTGGTTGATTAAAATGACTGTACCAGATTGTATTTTTATTCCGTTTGCTAAAATACGTACTTTGCAATTTAGAAGTTGTACATCACAGCTACATAATGTTAAGGTTTTTCGAGTGCTTTGTTGAGAAAGTAATGCTGAAACAAGGGATTAGTGGATAGCCAGCAAAAGGTCATTGTGGGAGCCAACTTATGACGCAGGAAATCTATATGCGTACCGGATGACTCTATATCCTTCCAGTATTGGGCTGGATCCTATTTTCTGCAAGACCACTGCCAACTCCCCTTTTGAGTTCAAATGGGAACAGAATCAGCACCTTTAATACTTTCTCTCTGAGAAGGATTGTATGAAATAAATGTATATTCTTATGCTCTGTTTCCATGAGGATTTTCTTCAGGCATTTTTGTTGAGGAAGCATCTTCACTTCTTTCTTGTGGTACCCCAGAGCAGCAACAGATGTGGCCACTCTTTTGTCTGTGGGAGGGATCCCAAACATTGCCCTTACCTACTTTGTTTCTCTGAAACATGGGCTGTGTAATTGAGCTATTAGAGACTTAGATGTTAGGGGATCGTATCCATTCCATATTGCTCGTGGGTAGTTAATATTATCAGATGATTGTTTGGAGACAGATGGGACATATCCTGAGGGTGTGAGTTCACTTTATGAGTGAATTGAGAGGTAAAGCCTAGTAAGATAACTGCTGCTAATTGGTGCCATCCTCGTAAGCCTAGTTGGACTGAGTGTGCATCAATGTCTGCCGTGCTCAGACTGGGGATCAGGTAAATTTATAGCAGAAGTCACAAAAGCTTTTGCTGCTGCAACTGTGCCGTACTGGATCAGGCATAAATAAAGATTTCAGTGTCCAGAACTGTCAAATAATCACAGAAGAGGCTTTTAAACCTGGATTACAAAAGATTAACTATTCAGGAAACTGTTCTTTTGGAGGGGGAGAGGGTGAAACCATTCTAGTGAAGTTCCCAACCTCTCTGGTTACAACCCACCAGGTCCGCAACCAGCACTGGAGTCTCATCATGGAGAGTGTAGTCCCGTCTGACAAAGGAAATTATACGTGCATAGTGGAAAACCAGTATGGATCCATCAATCACACGTACCATCTCGATGTTGTTGGTAAGTAAGGCTCTGTCACGTGTAAGGCGAAGTTTTTAGTTAACGAGTTTCTCTGTTCAAACATTTAGAACTAAGTTGATACATTTTGTGTTAATTTTGAAGATGATTTCACAGTATTCCAAGGATAAGACTTGACTACGTAACCATTTGCTGCATAACTCTACACGTTCATCTGTCTCACTCGTGTCTGCAGGACTAATCTAGCCTTGCCTTGGCAAAGGTGTAATATCCACGTGTATAAATGAGTTCTTGTTGCTGTGCCTCACGTCAAAGCTTACCATGACAACCAAATAATAAATACTGATGCAATTTTAATCATTAGTATTACAATTTAATTATTACTTGTACAATTGCGCCTAGGACAAATTTTAATCAGTGCAGTTAGGAGAACTGTCAAGTGATCCTTGAGATTGCTGTCATTATAGCTGAAGTGATTAATCTTTTTTTAATTATTATTTTCTGTGGAAAGCTAGACATTGACTTTGGTGAAAGTAGTGCAGAGCTGGAGCTTCAGAAATGGTACTTTGCATTTGCGGCAGCGTAACAGAGATCTGACCATAGCCTGTTGTGTGGGCTCTGAGCAATCCCTGGAGCCCAGATGACAAAAATAGTGAAGAAGTGTTTTATCCGAGGACAAACTGTAAAAAGCTGTGTGATTTCTTAGTAGTAGCAAAGCCCTGATTCAGCAAGACTATTAAGAACTTGCTTAATAATGTTAACTTAATAATACCAAAATCCTGTTGACTTTAATAAGGCTTACACATATTTGTTTAAGTGCTTAGCTAAATTAGGGCTTGAAGTCCCAGGAACCAGTTCTGTTCATTCCTACTCTTACTGATCGGCCTGGTTGGGTGTGAGCAGTTTTTATGACTCTGAAGGCATCGCTGCCCAGAAGTAACGTTTGGCTGTTATAATAGGACCTGCTGGTTGTACCTTTGGGCATCTGAGCTGCACTGGCTGAGATATGCCTTGAGTGGACTTGCTCATTCCAGGCTTCCTAGGTGATCTGAGCATCACAAGCTCTGTGAATAACACTTCTGATCAATCAGTATTGAAAGCAAACATGAATTTGATTATTGTAAGCTACTTTTTGACTGGTGACTGACAGCCAAGCCTACCTTCTATGGGGACCCTTACTCTGAATTTGGATTTATATGACCAAAACAGTGACAAAATTTCATTTCCCTATTTCTCGACTGGTTTTCACATTAATAAAAAATGCATCTCTTGCATTGTTTTGGGTGGTGCCTTACTTTGAAACCACTTAAATCTGTGTAACTCTCCAAATCCAGAAGAAAACAAGTGCCACCTTCTTGGGCAGCAAGATATGAAAACATTCCCTAAGAGAACGCCAGTGAGAATCTTCAGAGCTAATCTGTGAACCACCCTGGTTTTAGGTAGTCGCCTCTACTTGCATTTAGTCAATGCTGAAAGCTGTGAGGACTTTTATAGCCTTGGCAATATTTTGTCATCCTCGATGGAGTGAGCTATGGGTGTCGTTGAGGTGAACCAAGTGACTGGCAAAGCCGTTTTTGTTTGAACACTTATTTAAACAAAGTTTATGGAGGCTGCAGCAGCAACGGCTGCCAGCGATGGCCAGTTTTGCAATACTGGGAATTTTCCTTCATGAAACAAAACTGGTTAAAAAGTCCCCTTCCCTTCTCTGTCCCCTGCTCCTTTTCCTCATTACCACCCCAATTCTGATTTGGCATGTTTTGTGTTGACTGTAAATGTCTGCATCCATTTTTTTTCTTCATGTGTTCATGGATTGAACAAATATCTGTCAGAAGCCCTCTTGGCTTCTCTCCACCTTTTGAGCCTTCTGAATGTCTTACATTGAGGAATATTATGCAGAAGTTTATTTTTCCTGGCAGCAAATTATAGTGACCTGCATGAATGAATGGAATGGTAATAAAGATGACATCATTTATTTAAATGTCTATTCCTTTCCTATAGAGAGGCAGAAAAGTAAATAATGAGTTTTTTCAGAAGTGACTAGTGATTTGGGGTGCTGGGTACCCAGCTGATGGCACCCAAAAGAGCCCTGATTTTCCCTGGGTCTGAAAATGCTGAATATTCAGCATTTTTTGATGCTCAGGGCCTGTGAGCTATGAAACCACAAGTCTTTGGCAAGTCACAACCTGCATTCAGGAGTTCTGCGTACTTAATAATTTTACTTAAAGGATGTAATTGTTAGCTTACCTGAAAACATATGCATGGAAATGTGCACCCTAAGATACCTGTGTTGAATTTACTGTGAGTCTTCCAAGAGATACCACATTGGGACTCTAACCTGAAAGGGAGTTGATGTTCGAGAGCTCAGCCATTGCCGTGTTGCTGAAAGCTTGTAATAATCGTGGAGGCTGGGCAAAAAACTGCTGAAGCAGTAAATTAAGGCTGGCCAGAAGGGGAAACTGACAGTTTTTTTCTAGTTAAGACAGTTCTACAGAATTTAATTTTGTGCCTTTTTTTGTGTGTGTGTGTGTTTTGTTTTTTTTTTTATGTGGGTTTTCACTTATGGATGTTTGTTTAGAGGCAGTTGTGTATGTAGATCGCATCTTACAAACTTCAGGCTATAATTTTAGGAAATTGTGTGTGGAAAACTGTCAGTTGAAAGCCTCTGAAATTGCTTTTTCTATATGGCTTAACTGGTTCCAGAGCTGATTAAGTGTAAGTAATAGCAAGTGGTATTAAACACGGTAACGTATTACACTAACATGAGCATCTGACTATATGGTGTAACGTAGAGAACCCTCTGATTATGTCACAGATTTGGGAGGTATCCCAGCAAAAATGGTGCCAAATAATGACACAACGCTAGTTAGGAATATCCAGTATTACTTGATGCCAGTAACTTTCCAAAGCTTGAACTCTTTTGACAATTAAAAGCCTGGAGCCAGCAAGGCTGAGTAGTTTTCAGTCAAAATATAGGTGTGAACTGTTCTCCTTTTTACCTTGCAATTACTTGCAAGAACCCTCTTAAAATAGTCAGCTCGGCTCAGATGGTCTCATTCAAATTTACAGACTTGGCAAAACTGTTGCACTGAATTTTTTTACAAAGGGAGCAGGAAAAAAGCTGAAGAAAAAAGCAGCAAGCAGCTGGCAGCCCTTCTGTATTGCACAGGATACTGGTGCACTTTGACAGTGTTAGCAGGGAATTGTCCATTCGAGTTGGCCTGGATATTCTGTGCTGGACAAAGTTATTCTTCAAATGTTCAGGTTACCCCAATCAACTGCCTTTTCCTCTCTCCTCTTCCTCTTCCTCCATTTCAAAACAGGGACTTAAGCAGGGAGCATACAGAGCTTTGCTCAGGGCTACAAATGTGTTAGATTGCAGGAGTGGAAAATGGTGGCAAAACAAAACTCTGTTCGGATCCCATGGAAGTGACACGAGTTGATTTTAGCTTTTTATTGGAGTACTACCCAGAGGCTTCAATTAATATCAGATACTTATTGTCCAAGGCAAAGTGCCAGCACACAGTAATTGCTTACAACCGAAATGCGGAGAGGCTGGGAGAAGGAAATGTCACTGTCCATTTTATAGATGAAAAACCGAGCCGTGGAGTGATGAAATTTCTTGCCCTGGGTCACACAGGAAGCTGGTGGCAGAGCCAAAAAGTAAAGCTGGTACTTGAATCCTAATCCAGGACCTTAATTAAAAGAATGTTCTTTCCCTTGTACAATTTAGCCCATCAGCTGGATTTTTTTTTTTTATGTGCAGCTCAAGTGCTTTTCTGTTCTTTTGTATTTAGCAGCAGGTAGAAACTCGCATTTTTATAGTAAGCTTACTAATAGACTAACTCCGTTCTCATTAACCGTATATAAAGTCAGGCAGTCCTAAGGGAGGATGAATGAAAGCGACGTGGTTTTCACTTATGAGTTGTATTGTAGTGAATCCGGGTTGTAGGAAGCAACGTGGGAATGCAGCCACTGAGACTTGTATATAATTAGATCACTCTTGGATTGCAATTATCGCTGGAGTACAATTTCAGCAGCAGCAGTTCTGTTTAAGCATGGAAGTAAGTAATTGAATTTATATTTTAATGGCAAAAAAAAAAAAAAAAAGAAAAAGGTTAGTCTTTGAGCAGTCCTAGTGCAGGTAGCCATTTCTGTCCTATTTAATGTCATCATCCAGGGAAACAAAAGATGGGTTGGTTTCAGATGAAGTTCGGCACATTACCTCATTTACTGAGTTTTATAAGCAGCTGCTATAGCACGACACATCTTCCAAGAATGTAAAAGATGACCCTGCTGTTTACTATAAAAATGAACGTAACTTGTCACAAATATATTTTTAAAATGCCATTTTGCAGCCAATTTAGCTGTACTGTGACCAGTTTCTAATTTCCCTAATAGCCATGCCTTTGGCTCTTGTTACTGAGGAGTGAACTCCAGAGGTGGCAGCGAACCACACAGTTGTCCCTTAACAATAATTCAACTTTTCATATGAAAACAGGGTGAGAGTAACTTCTCATCCAGGAAGAATTTTAAATGACTCTCAGTTTAAAGCTTGTGCCCCAGAAATCTCATGTATGAGTGGGTTTACTGATGAGTGTGCAGAAAAATGTGTTTATTCTGAACTCTTGCAGGCTTTAGAGGGCTTTATGATTAATATTACTCTTGTTCTTTACAGCATGTTATTAGAAAAAAAAAATTGATTAAAATGGAACCAACTTTTTGCTATTGGTACTGTACTGTTTGTATTTCCCTAGAATCTTTGCCTTTGTTTTTAGTCAGTTTTATTTTTGGATTTTCATGTGCTGTCAAGTTTCTAGCTGCAAACATGGCACAGGCACATGTATATTTCTTTTTTTAAAGACATGTTTCCATTTTGTCATTCCTGAATGAGTAAGAGCACGTGCATTGTTACTTGCTTTTTGCTGAGACTTGTTTTGTCAAAATAAAGTTCAGAATTAGTTTGACTTGACTATAGTATGTCCCTTAATTTCCAAAGAATTATTTTTAGGATTCAGGTTACGTATGAAAAAGGAACTGACACCAACTAAATACATGCCTTGGACGTTGCATCACTCATGTCTGGCAGGAGTTAAGTGTAGCTATTCTAACCAAGCCTAAACTTGCATTTCTGGCAGATGTGCTTGTAGTTGTTGACTGACTCTTTACATGGACAAGCTTTGGCTTGACATCTTCATCCAAGTGCTTGCGGCATGGGGCATGATGAGACGGGCTGGAAGGATGAAGGAATCCACCCTGATGCTTGCCCTTAGGTATTTGGTTAGGCCGAGAGGGAAGAAGATTTTATTTAATGTACTGATAAGCCTGAGTGTGGACTTTACACCTGGATTTTGGCAAGGTGTGTGCATCTGAGAAGAAATTACGCAAATTGCTTAGTGCTGGAGGCTGTGGGGTTCACTCCTGAAAACAAAGACCCACAGTGTCATGGTTCAGCTAAGGGAAAATGAAAGCTTACGGGTTTTTATTTCCCCCTTTTCTTAATAAGGTAAAAATATTCCAACCCACTGGTTTTATAGTGTTAAAGCTTCTGATTTCATTGGAGTAGTCTGGCTAAATTACATTTTATGGACAAATACTAGTGTCATTACTTCATCTGCTGGGTGAACAGTGAATTTGTCATGTTTGGAATGCTTCCTGCAGAGTCTGCTGGGGGAGAACTGGTCTCCCTGTCCCACTTTCTGTCTTATTGCAGCCCCAAGGCAGGTATTTCTCTTTCTTTTGATGAGGGATGAAGAGGATATTGTTTCAGCTCTGTTATTATCGTTTTTAATCGTGCCTTCTAATTCATGTAGTATCCTACTCATGGAAATGCAAGTAGGAATTTGCAGTTGTCTGAAGATGCTAACAAGACTGTTGCCTTGTTCATTGTGCAATTGGCATATGTTGAAAGCCACGTCTGTGCCCAATAAGAGAGGCTTTTTGACCTGATCCAGTCTTTTCTAACAATTCTGTTACTGAAAAAAAAGGCAGTGTAATTGGCAGTAAATTGGTAGTTATGTCCTCTTAAAAATAATAATAAAAAAAGTTATTACAAATATAGAAAAGTCATAAATGAAGTCATGTTGGTAGCCTCTTCTCTTACTGCTCTACAAACCACTGTGCAACTTGAAATCCAGAGGCGATTGTGTTTTACAGGTTTTCAGGATTTTAAGCCATTAGGTCATCTTTGCATTACCACTGTTCCCATCGTGCAGCTTCAACAGCAGTTCTTCCGTTTAAATATAAAAAGCTACATTAAAAATCATCATTTGTTAGGCACTTTTGAATATTGAACTGCTCTGTAAAGATAAAGTGCTATTTTTTTTCAGGTTACTCTTTAAAAGGTTTCATGAATATGTTGAAATTTTTGACTGTTCATGAAAGAAAAACATGGACACCATGAACTTGAGCGGAGTGAAGAACTCAGCATGAGTGTATGTGTTTACCATTTTTACAAGATGCTTGTGAAAGTCTGAAATTCTGTATACTTTTAGGGATTTTTTTTTTCTTAATCCCTGTTACAAATCAGGTCATCAAAACAGTTGCTCTTCAGTTGTTCACGTATTCTGGGTTTACAAGTGAATATGGGTGCTCTGGTTGATGTTCATACCTACAGCATGGTTTCTGCTACTATCAGATTGGATAATATGCATTACTGAGCAACGTAATTTCGTTTCAGCAGTTGGTTTCAAATGTACGTTCCCTTTGATATCTGTGCTAGTGCAGTACCTAGAGTGTCTATGAAACCCACACGGGTTTACATTTCAATGAATATTCCAACAAATTGCTTCACCCCCACCCCCGCTCTTCAGTGAAATTGTCTCAGTTCTGGTATCTGCTGCTCAGCTAGAGGCTGGTGATGGTGCTCCTGGCTCTTGGCTTTGTAGGATGCTGCCCATTCAGCATGTATGCTGAAAGGCAGGAAAATGTGGCTGTAGAAGAGGGGTCAAGAGCTGTAGAAAGTAAGAGAAAAACTTGCCTGTTTTGGAGCACGAAGTTTGTGTCCAAGTGTGACCAGCCTAAGTGCTGGCTATGAATGCTGTTGCATCTTGCAAACTTTACCTGGATTTACCTGAATTACTAGAAATATGACAGATATGTATAATTGGAGTCTTCCCAAGAGCAGTCTTCTTCAGCATCTGGTCCAACGCTTATGGATTCTGTGCTACAGAAGTGAGTGTGGTCCTGATGGAGGGATGTCTCCCCTCCTGACACGGGACCCAAGTGATGGCAAACTGATCACCAAGGAAGGTAAGCTCCAAGGCCGAGTGAGATTCAACATAGACATGTCTTGAGTCCGAGCTGGGAAGGTCCAGCGCAGAGCATTGAAACTCTGGGCACTGGAGCTTCTCTCCTGCCCTGAAGCCTACACAGCAGGTATGGTCAGTCAGCCAGCTGGTTGGCTGTGTCTAGCAGGGGAGGCAGGAAGCTGCAGAAGGGAGAATACCATGGTCCTGTCCATAATTTCACACCTGCATTGCTCAATAGAGCAAGTGTGCTGTGTAAGAAAAGGGGGAGAAGTGTAGAAATAGGAGGGCTTTTAAAGGCTTACATAATCTTTTCCATTTTACTTTAAAGGCAGAGCTGAGTTCAGGAAAGGAAATTTGGAGGATGAAAAATATGCAGTCAGGTCACAATAACAACAGCAATAATCACTCCCGCTGTGTGCTTTATGGCATCACTGGGTACACTGGTGAGTTAAACTCACTGCAGCTGGGAGAGGACATCATCCCCGTGGGAGAGACACTGTTTGCCAGGCATACAGTAAACCTTTGGCAGAGCTTACTGGAGAGCCCAGTCCAGTGATGCTGGACCCCAGCATTGTCTCTGGTTATTATAAAGCAGCTGAGTGCTGGGAGCTGTGCACAGTACAAAGGATGATATCTCCATGTGTAAAAATTAATGCAGTCTCTGGAAACGGCCAGAACAATAAAATTTTACCATTTGTCTGTGAGAAGTCACAAGTTGTTTTTCATATTCATAGCCTTTATTTCTTAGAATACACTGAAAAGAATTTAAATGACAATTTCAGCTCCTCATTGTTCTGTTTCCCATGGTTTTTTCACACTAAAATAAGGTTTCTCCCCTCTTTGTTCAGGCAGGTATGAAGCTTTTGCTCCTGTATGCCCTGTGTGAGGGATACTGCCAATGAGCTCCAAGATCAGTGTCGTACAACTCTTGATGCTATCACTATTTCTGCTCCACGGGGCTGATGAAACCCACACTCTGTCAGCCTGACAACATGGCTTTCCTTAAGGACAAACTGGTCTTAAAACTTGATAATTTCGGATTTTAAAACAAGAGCATTCACGTTGCCTGCCTTGTCCCTGGGCTTGAAAGGTGTTCCCAGCTTATAATTCCTTGATATGTGTGTGATTTAAAGGGATAGCCTTTAACTAGTTCTGATTTATTTATTTTTTTTTTTTTTATTTCCCACTCCCCCCTGTTTTCACTGACACCCACAAGGTCCGTATCAAGCTGAAATAAATCAGTTTTGCTTGCTGTCTTTTCCCTGGCTTGCTGCCATATGAGAAATAGGTGTGCAGATGAATTTATGCTCTAAAGGTGTTATGCAAAGATGGATTTTAGCTAAAACACACATAGGACAGTGAATGGAAGCTGTGCTGTAGAGCTATCCAAAGAGACAGATGGGATAGCATCAGTGGGAGCTTTGCCTGCAGCAGAAACAGTGCCATCGCTTCAGAGCGGAGGTTGAAGGTGGTGAAGCCAAGGACAAAGAGTTTGAATACACCTGATTATCTTCTGTAGAAGTTTTAAAAAGGCACTGCTAGTTTACTCAATGGACCTTGATGAGTAGGGAAGAGGTGTGGGTAGCACAAGGGTGTTGGATGGGGTGGTAAAGGCTTTGCTGTGGGTAGCAAATGGATCTGCTTCTGGTGCCTCTGACAACATTTTAGTCTAGAACTAAATTTCTTTAATAGTTAGTATTGAAATGTTTATTTTTATGAGAAAGTATTCAGTGACAGCAGGGAAT
Source organism: Ceryle rudis (assembly GCA_033439905.1). Classification (NCBI taxonomy): domain Eukaryota; kingdom Metazoa; phylum Chordata; class Aves; order Coraciiformes; family Cerylidae; genus Ceryle; species Ceryle rudis. The sequence continues at coordinate 45,750 of JAAGNO010016120.1, forward strand.
ATATGGAGCCTGGTTCCCTGCTGTCTCACTTTATGCTGACTGCTGATACTGGTCCACAAAGCAAAGGAGAAATGGACGTGGGGGCCCAGTAGTTAGCAATGATGAAGTGTGGGACACAGCAGAAGAAAGAAATGCCTCAAGTTTATATAAAAGGCTTCTAATTTGAGGACAGAAGTAGTTTAGAAAGTGGTTAAGGAGATTAGCCCCTCACTCCCATCCCACCCGGTGCTGCTTCAGGCATCACTGGGTCCACTTGTGAGGGCCACGAGCTCCAGCTGCATCAATACCCCTTTGATCTCTTGGCCACTGAGATGATTTCTTCAAGAAGCATTGGGCCAATAGGAAATGCTATGCATGGAGACAGCTGCTGTACAGGAACACTGAATATGTTGGCTAATGCCTACTCAAAAAAGGTAGCAAAATTTGTAAGGCATGATTTCAACAGCACTGGTAATGCTGGTCTTGCATAGGAAGGGATGATTTGAGAGGCATGTATATATGTACATATAAATGGAACAGTTCAGCAGCACTTCTGAATTGACCATACACAACGTGCAGTGCTTCATCTATGCAGAAAGAAAACCAAATGGATGTGCATCTGGTAGAAGCTGCTCAGCTCCTGGGTCACAAGAGCAGCCAGCACTGAACCTTTCTCCTCCTCCATGCCATGGAGCAAATAGTGGAGTTAGCGGTGTTTTCCTTCCAGCATTTCATAAAGCACAGGCCCCCATAAGCAATTGGTTATTGCTGGAGAAAGGAATTGAAGGTTTGGCTTGGCCTGTGTTTAGAAAGCTACCTTGAAGGAGGAAATTCCTGTGGGGGCTCTGACACCTGTTTGGTTAGACCCCTTCTATGCCATTCCACCTAAGAGTATGGAGAGCAAGTGTAATCTCAAATCAGGTCCTTTGTATGAACTTGAATAATGCTGGATTTCTAGAGAAATTTGAGTTGCAATTCCTCATGCTCTCATCAAAAGAGCTCTCTAATTCATAGAGCAATAATTAGTCCAGCCTCTGAGTGCTTGTGAACCAAGGCCTGATTTGCAGCTCACGTAGGTGGGATCTTTCATGAAAGACACTGGTCCTTGTGTCCCTTCTTGCAAACTGGTTCCTTTGCTAGCAACAGGGCTAGGGCAGGATAGAAACTTGGTCTTTACTCACTGAGGGATTGATTAACATTTCATCTTTCTTTTAATGGTTCATATTTAACCCAAATAGATAGTGATCAGGGACTTATGTCTTGTGGTTGGCCCAGTGGCTTTAGCAAATGCACTCAGCCAGTGGTAGGTATCCAGACCACCATAAAATAGCACTGGAGTCAGCAATAATCGTATGTATGTGTACAGTCGCAACAGAGATGCCGAAAATTAGGCATAGAGACAGAGTGGCTTGCACAGGTAGAGAGAGTTGTCCCCTCAAACTGTGACCGAAATGGTCACTAGTGCCACTTCTGAGAAGAAATGGTATTTCAGCTTTGAGGTTGTGGGGTGCACTGGTGCTGAGGAAAGCTGGAGCTACACCTGAGAGGTTTCACCTTCCTGTCAACTCCAGGCAGTGATTAAGTCATGGCATGAAGGATGTGTCAGGTCAATATGGATCTGTCTGTAAAGTACCTGCCAAGGTAATCCTCAGATGTGATGTGTTGTTGGATAGGAGAGGACACTTGCAGTTAATTCAGGGACAGAGCCGTGTAGTAACAAGTTCCTCTGCCAGCAGTGCTGCCCCCGGACCTTGGCAGCCTTCTGGGGCCTCTCATGTTAGGTGGGTACATGGCTCAGTGAAAATGATTGGAGAGTGCTGTGTACTGGGTGAAGATGAAACACAAGGGAGAAATATTTCAGTCCAAGTGTATGATGAAAGGGCTGTGGTTGGTTTTGTTTATGGGTTTTTTTTTGTTTTGTTTTGTTTTTTTAAAGCTGAAGAGTCAATCTTGCAAGTTGGGGATGTTAAACCAAGGCAGGAGGCTGTGATTACAGTCTGGCTTAAAATGCTGTAGGATGCTTTGGAGACACATAATTTACAGGATAATTAGCGTTTTCCAAAGCCACAGATGTTGCACCGGGAAGGTGGTTGGGAACGGGCAATGTTGTCTGCTGAAGATTTCCCAAGCTCGGAATCAGGCAGAATAAGCTGCTAGAGCTGAACATGCTCTGCTGACCAGGGTCAGTGAAGAAGGGGGCATGGCTGGTCTGTGTTTGCAGTTCAGCAGAGGGACAGCTGGAACTGTTTCATTTTTTTTATTCAGTGGTGACTGAACACACAGAACCTCTACCAGGGGCTATCGATCCAGAACAGTTACTGGTGTATTGAGAGGCATCATTTGCAGGAGCCATCTGTAGCTTCACAGTGGCAGCTGTCAGGATGACTCCTTAGAATTCAGTAACATTTCATTAAAGACTCTGATAAATCTAATTAAAAATTGTGGAAAAGAATTAGTTTTTTTCTCTGTCCCTCTCCCCCTTTTCCCTCCCTCCTTAACTGTGGATCTCTCCGTTGTCCCCAGAACTCATGTTTGGCCTTGCATTTGCTTTTCACCTTTTGTTTTCCTAGCCCACACTTGATTCACACATTTGCAAGAGGAGGAAACAAGCACATTCAAAAAGGAGAAAATGAGAGTAGTTTTCAATTTTTGTTTTTAATGAATTGGATGCCTATCCAAAGCCCATTGAATTCCATGTGAGTTTTTCCTCTGACTTCAATGGGCTTTGGTTCTGGCTTTTAACTCCCATGAAAGGTCCTGAACTGTCTGTGCTGGGGTGACAAGGAAGCTTGGATAGACAATTACCAGAGCTCTTCTCAGCCACTGGCACAGCCAGGTTGCTAAGGAGACTTGGCCTCAGGATGGGTCCCCAAGCTCACCCCTTCCGGGGTTATTGTCTCCTCTCCCTGCCAAGGCACTCCACTAGCAGCAGCGCCACTCTTTCAGTCACAATATGCTCTACTTTGGCCTCTGGCAGCAGAGCACCAAATACTGCCCTACATCTTCCCTCCGCTGGTGTGCTCAATGAGCAGCCTTTATTCCTTCAGTTCTTCCATCCCTGCACACGCCACACTAGGACCAGAGTGGTGGGATCACATCTTCTGGTCTCTGTTAACTGTGAAGCTTGGTTTTCAGTCCCTCTCTTCTACCTCTGTGCCCTGGCACCTTCACCTCATATGTTCACATCATGACTTTACTGTCTCTCTCCATTCTGATTTCCTTCTGTGTTGGCTGCAGGTGGTCAGGAAAAAAATACCAGAGATATAGTTAAGGATGGGGGAGAGATGAGGCCCTTTTGTAGGAGCAACCTGTCCAGGGACTTAAACATCTTAAAAAGCCAATTCTCAGGACTCCTTGTGAAGTGAGGAGGCTCACGTAGTCATTTCCAGGATAGTTCTTTCAGTCACCTTTCCCTCCATCTTCTGTGACAGAAGGGGCTCTGACCCATCTGCAGGTGTCCTGCAGGGCTGGGAGCTTCCTGGGCAGCTCCTTCCATTGTGCCAGTTTTTCAGAAAGTTGTCATTTTCAAAGAATCCAGGAAAATTGGAAGTGTCCTCTTCTGGAGGAAGGTATTCCGAAGTTTTAACAGGCTAAATAACAGTTCCTTCTAAGCTATTGGGCAGGTCTCTTTGTCAGTCATCTTTTCAGATAGCAAGTGTTTGTCTATAGCTAAGCAAACAGAATCGCTCAAGCAATTCTGAGCAGAAATGCTCAAGCCCTGGATACTTTTATGGTGATGTTAATTTTAGATGCTTGTAGCCTTGATTTTGATATTCCTCTGGTGAACTGTCATTTGTGCTCTGCCTTTTGAAGATAACTGACTCCTCAAATGGGGATGATGTTGGTTTTGATCCTAAACTCAAGTTGGAGAAAGCAAGCTGATGTCCATCTCTTAAGGTTTGATCTAGCATTACGTGTGCTTTGTCTTTAAAAAACTTTGTAAAGTTAGACTTTGGGAAGAACTAGAATAAAAATGAAATGTAACACACTGAGATGTATATGTAATTATCAATTTGGCTGAGTTAGTTTCAGATCAATACACAGAAAATATTTGTCAATTGAAAAAAAATTCATTATCTGTTACATTTGCTTTTAAACATCTATTACATTTCAGTTGAGCCAGGAAGATCTATTTGAGAAAGCAGAGCATATCTATGAAAAAACTTTGTAGATCTATATGTGGTTCACTAAATAACAAATATTAATGGTAGCAAAATTATTATCTACTACTTTTTATGGTCTTTATGATTTACTGTTTAGTATGTTTGAAGACAGCTAATCTATGGGGTGATGTACTGTATTATATCATATGCTGTTGACCTGTTTTTGACATGTTGTGTTAGCAGTGAGAGTAGAACAAGTAGAACATTGAAATTTCAGTGGTCAGGTAGCAAAGATTTATTTATTGAGGTTCTGATTCGATTCCATATTAATGAGCATGGGGAATGTTGAAATCAGCAGGGCTACAGAGCTATGAGATTGGTTGCCAACTTGTTTTGTATAAAAATATTGTTTGAATTAAATAGAGAAGTATATGATCACTATAGTTTAGTAACGATCCTCGTTATAATTATTAGGTTATGTAAGGCTAATGATGAAATTAGTTTCACCAGTCTTTAAGATTGTTACTGTTTTTTAAGGCAACTTTTACTCTTTTGCTAGCCCTTAGTAAAAGAGAACACACCATTTCCATCTAATATTAGTGTAGGCAGTTCTTTGAGTGATGATATCTGCTTACAAGTGTATGGCTTGTATTTTAAATAGTGATGTGAGATTTATGAATATGGTTTTGACAGTACCTACGCTTAAGCAGAGTCCTTAGATGTGTGTGGTTTGCAGAGCAATAGGAATGACAGGATAACATCTTGAAATGACTGTTTCCAAGAAATGATACTATACAGAATTACAGTTGCTCATTTGTAATTTGTGGAGCTTTGTCCATATTTAGTTATTTTCCCTAGTGCTGAGTGTATTTCCTGTGGTCCTTGGTCTCCAGGTTTGTCATGAAACCCTGCTGAGTTCGCATCACGATGGTGATGTTCTTCTATGCTGTTTGGCTGTGTGGGCATGGGAATACTGCCTTCTGCTGAACTGGGGGAGTTGACCAACACTAATTATTGCTCCATATGTTGAAGGGCAACTAAAGTTTATTTTTAACACATTTACCCTTAGTAAAGAAATTTCACAAATGGCCGTACATATACAGTTATACATATGCATGCACTTCACTTGATTATTTAATTTATTTTTAAAATTTTTATTAGTTTAAAGGAGTTTGGGACTAAGAATGTAACAAATTTGCTTTTACTTCTTTGCTTTGCCTTCTCTTTTTTGGTAGAGGCAATGTTTGACAGTCATCAATAAAAGATTAAATCATTGATGACTATGGGGATAAACTAAACTAAACGCATTTCGTGTGTTGATGCTGGCATAGTAGGAACTTTTCCAAGATGTTTCAGGCCTCGTTCTCTGGTTTGTTTAAGGGCAGAGAGTAAGGTCACAAAGGAAATCAAACCCTGATGTGGAGAAATGAAACATGAGGCCTACTGACTTCTAAAAAACATTTTAAATAACATTCTCTGAGGTTTCATTTTATACTGAAGGCAGCTGTAATAAGTTTTGGAAGATGGTGTAAGGTTTCTATTAACGGGAGATTTTTACTTGCTGCTTTTGTACCCAAATGAAGGAGTTGGAATTAGAGCTTATTTAGCATAAGGTGTGAAACTAAAAGATCTCTCCAGAATGGTAAAATGCTAATTTATATGTTCCACTGTAATTTACGAATTAAAAAATATGAAACTATTCCTAGATCTTTGAAAATGACACACATGGTCATGAAATAATTTAGTAACTGCAACACAAATGCACTTTTGCCACAAGTAAAATAAGACTGCTGCTTTGTAGTATGCTGCCAGCATAGCCTCAGTGGATAAATTCCCAGTAGATATTTGCTGCATGCCAAATATATTGAACTGTATAAAAGATCCCATTGTTCCATGGGCATCATTATTTGCTATTATACTCGCACTGTTTGCTTGTGAAACAGTTTATTGGAAACTAGTATGGTTAAGAAGGAGCCACTTGACTTGAAATTTAGTTGATTTGGCTCGTAACATCAAAGCTCTTACAGTGTACAGCTTCTAAAAATAAATATTTAGGTCTGCTGTTTTTACTTCTCTTTGAAAGAATTCCTGGAGCAGGGGAAGAATGGACAGTTCGGGCTAGGGATGGGCAAGGGGCATTTCATTTCTAGTCCCTAGGTTGAAAGTATATGTAGGTCAGCATTAACTTTATGTTCATAAAAAGAAATGAACAGAATTAAGTTTGCCTGCAGAAGGTGGTGAGTTCTCAGCTAGGCTGATGAAACTGCAGCGCTCTGTAGGTTTTCTGGGAAGGGTGTCGGTGTCCATCCCACTCACTGGATGATAAAATGATTTGGTAACCAAGGCTGTTGTTTTGAGGACTTTTCCTTCAAGTGTCACATAAGACAGTTTTTGTGCTTTGCCTGCTTGACTTATCCAGCAAAAAAGGCTGTTGGTGGCCCTGAAGGCTGGGAAGCTGGGCTCATGCCATGCCCACCACCCAGAAGATCAGGCCTAGCGAGGGTGATGGAAAGCTGCCTTGCTGTCATAGCTGAGGACAAGGCTCCCATTGACATTTTACGCAACAACTGTTGATAATGAATAACATACAAGGATGTGGACCTAGTCTTCTGTATTTGAATACTATTAAAATCCTAGTTCTGCTGCTCTTTGCTTTGTCATTGCTTTCTCCTTCACAAATGCTGCAGGGTAGAGATGGTAGGATGGGTTGAAGAATCATTCCTTTGCAGTCATCTGTGGTTATTACTGATCTAATAACAATCACACAATTCTCCCTTTTAGATTTAAATCTGCCTTTATAAATTCACAGAGATATATACGCTTTTCTTTTGCACAGTTTCATGCATTTTGGTGTTGGGGATTTTTTGGTTCTATTTAGGGTTTAATTATTTCATAACTAACTTTACTGTAGTTATAGGAGTATTATCCGACCAATATGTTGCCAAGAGGTAGTTGATAATGTTTAATAATACTTGATTACATTCCTGTTCCAGTCCATGATCTTGATTATACAAATGTTACATCCACAAAATTGGGCTGGGAACACTGCCTGCAGGGGCTCTCAGTACCCAGATGATACAGGGTGCACTTGGTATATTCAGTGACGTAAACTTGACTACGAACATTTGATAAATGCTTAAGCAAATCCACAGAGCTGTATTGGCTATTAAATACACTGCAGTTTTCCAGGGAACTCTGTATTTCCCTATGTCCTGCTTGGAATTAAAAATGAGCTGGTATTTCTGCTGCTGTGTTTGGGTAAAGCAGAGAGCAGCTATTCAGAGAGCATTCTGAGAAGTTGAGCTGCCTGGTATGTGTGTGCTGCGTGAGGAGATTGAGTGCTGAGGCTTCTGCTGCTGGTTTTGAGAAAATCCCTTTGGTTTCTTTTAATACATTAATCAGTTTTTAAAATTAATCAATAATATTTCTTAATTTGTGGAGGTTTAAGTACAATTAGAATGTTTCCAAATTCGAAGGTGCTTATTACAATAGCTCAAAGAAAAAAAAAAAAAAAAAAAGGATGTTTTACTGTAATTCTTTCTGAGTTGAACTATGAAAAACACTTAAGTTTTTAAGCACAGCTTCTCCCCTCCCCCCAAACAGCTATTCTTTATATTACAAGTGTAGTGCTCAAGTGATCTCCTTTGAACTGTAGTTTTTGTTGTACGTTTTGGCTGCAGTGTTATTTCAGAGGAGTCAGCCAACAGGCTTACAGGGCTTTTTGGCTCGAGTTCACTTACAGTTTTCTTGGCAGCATTCCTTATTTATGCATCTTTATTTCTCTCTCGCTTGCTCTCTTGCTCCTTCTCGCTCCCTCTCCCCACCCCAACAGAGCGATCACCGCACAGGCCCATCCTTCAAGCTGGCCTTCCAGCAAATGCCTCTGCAGTCGTTGGAGGTGACGTCGAGTTTGTCTGCAAAGTCTACAGTGATGCTCAACCTCATATTCAGTGGATAAAGCATGTAGAGAAGAACGGCAGTAAATACGGACCAGATGGACTGCCCTACCTTCAGGTTTTAAAGGTGAGACTTTACAGATGCCGGCCATGGTGACGGCTTCTTTAAAGCGCTGAATGTATTTGATGTAAATCTGAGAGTTTTTGAGTTTTGAGATCTGAACTTCCTTTGAAAAGGGAAATGTTTATGTTACAAATGAAATAATGAGTTAGATAAATGTTTGATTGTCTAAATGCTAATTGTGCAGCTTGTAGACACTGTTTTACTCTTTATTTATTTTTTTCCCCCCTGAAATCCTTTCTCTGTGACTGTTCCAGGCATGACTTACTCAGAAAAAAATGAAAACCCTCTTAAAGAACATCACTGACATCTATGTATGGGTAGAACACATCCAAAACATTCCTGGGACAATCTACTCATTTCTTTCACATTTCTTCAGCTTCTTTATTTCAAAGTAACACGATACCTGCTGCCAAAAGCTAGTTGGCAGGATTGGTCTTTCTGGATGCCGAGCCTGCAGATATGTCCATTTTTTGCCGGTGTATTGGTGCTGTCATTGCTGCCAGACAGCATTCTGAGCAAGCCTGATCAGGGGGACCCCCAAGATTTCCAAGCTGGGTGGCATTGCCAAAAGCCAGCACACTGGCAGGCAGGACAGGTGGCTCTGTACCATCTTGTTCCATGCAGCCGGTGTGCCAGCCCAGGTGCTTTTTCCCCTTATGCTGCTGTTTTCTAACTCTTCATGTGATGCTTTGGATTTAAAAAAACCCAAACAAACACCAAAAAACAACAAACACACACACACACCACACCCCCACCCCCCCCCCCCCCCCCCCCCACCCACGCCTGCTATGCTGGCTCACCTTTTAGGTGG
>JAAGNO010016120.1:69193-88335 GCA_033439905.1 Ceryle rudis
GAGTAGAGGGGCAGGAGAACCTCTCTTGACCTACTAACCACCCCCCTTCTAATACACCCCAGGATGCCATTGGCCGTCTTGGCCACAAGGGCTCCTTGCTGGCTCATGGTCATCCTGCTGTCCACCAGGAGACCCAGGTCCCTTTCCCCTATGCTGCTTTCCAACAGGACAGTCCCCAACCTATACTGGTACCTGGGGTTGTTCTTTCCCAGGTGCAAGACTCTACACTTGCCCTTGTTATATTGCATTAAATTTCTCCCCACCCAACTCTCCAGCCTGTCTAGGTCTCTCTGGATGGCAGCAGAGCCTTCTGGTGTGTCAGCCATTCCTCCCAGTTTTGTGTCATCAGCAAACTTGCTGACCCTGTTCCTTCATCCAGGTCGTTGATGAATATATTGAATAGTACTGGTCCCAGTACTGACCCTTGAGGGACTCCACTAGATACAGGCCTTCAACTAGACTCTGTCCCATTGACCACAACTCTCTGCCTTCTATCCTTCAACCAGTTCACAAACCACCTCGCTACCTAATCATCCAGACCACAGTTCCTCAATTTAGCTGCAAGGGTGCTGTGGGGGATGGTGTCAGATTCTTTACTGAAATCAAGATAAACCACATCTACTGCTCTACAATCATCTGTCCACCTGGTTATGTCCTCATAAAAGGCTATCAGGTTGGTCAAATATGACTTACCCTTGGTAAAACCATGTTGACTGCTCCTAATGACACTCTTATCCTTGATATGCTTAGAGACAGTGTTGAGGATGAGTTGTTTCATCACCTTTCCAGGGATGGAGGTGAGGTTGACTGGTTTATAGTTATCTGGGTCCTCCTTCTTACCCTGTTTGATGACTGGAGTGACATTTACATTCCTCCAGTCCTCGGGCACCTCTCCCCCACGATTATCAAAGATGATGGAGAGAGGACTAGCAATGACCTCTGCCAGCTCCCTCAGCACCCGCGGGTGCATCCCATCAGGACACATGGATTTATGGATGTCCAGATTGCTAATTGGTCCCTAACCCAGTTGTCATTGACTGAGGCAAACGCCTCCTTTATCCTAACTCCCTCTGGAGCCTCAGGGCTCTGGGGCTCCTGAGGACAGCCTCCAACAGCGTAGACAAAGAAGGCATTCAGTAACTCCGCCTTCTTTGTATCCTCTGTCAGTAGGGCACCCACCTCATTCATCAGTGAGCCTACATTGCCTCTAGCGTTAGTTTTAACTGAAATGGATTTGAAGAAGCCCTTTCTGTTGTCCTTGACCTCTCTTGCAAGGTTAAACTCCAAGGAGGCCTCAGCTTTCCTGGTTGCCTCCCTGCATCCTCTGACAACAGTCTTATATTCCTCCCAAGTGGCCAGCCCCTCCTTCCATAATCTGTAGACTGTCTTCTTCCACTTGAGTTTGTCCAGCAGTTCCCCACTTAACATGCATGTCTCCTGGCTCCCTTTCTTGATTTCCTACCTGTTGGGATGCTCTGACCTTGAGCTTGGAAGAGCTTGGAAGAAGTGGTCCTTGAATGTTAACCAACTACCTTGAGCCCCTTTACCTTCTAGTACCCTGTCCCATGGGCTTTCTCCAAGCAATTGCTTGAAAAGGCCGAAGTTGGCCCTGGTAAGTCCAGGAATGTGATTCTGTTTGGTATTCTGTTACTGCCACACAAGATCCCGAGCTCCACCATCTTGTGGTCGCTGCAGCCAAGTCTGCCCTCAACCTTGACCGCTTCAACCAGATCCTCCTTGTTAGTGAATATAAGATCCAGCAGCATCCCTCTTCTTGTTGGCTCATCCACCATTTGCATGAAGAAGTTATCGTCAGTGCACTGGAGGAACCTCCTGGACTGTGAAGAGCTGGCTGAGTGGGCCTTCCAACAAATATCTGGGTAGTTAAAATCCCCCATGAGAACCAGGGCCCGTAATTGCCAGGCTGGTATCAGCTGCCTGTAGAAGGCCTCATCAACTTCCTCGGCCTAATCAGGTGGCCTGTAATAGGCACACACACGAGTAGCACCCATGCCAGCCTGCCCTTTAATTCGCACCCACAAACTCTCAACTCGCTCCTCACCCACCCCTGGAGAGAATTCAGTATATTCTAAATACCCACATACAAGCACTGTTGAAGGGCAGCTGAGATTCCCCCCAACAATACCTCTACATTAAGCCATGTTTCTTAGATGTTTACTTAATATTTATAAAAAAGGTGATACAGTATCATGCAGGAGGTAGAGAAAGTCTAAGACATGGTATTAAACAATCCTTTCTTTCAATCAGGGCTCTGGGTAGGATTTTGTCTTGACTTTGTGTTAGCCTCTGTTAATGGAGATGATGATTTTTGATTCAGGGGGCTATTTTGCATCCCATGGGTGTATACATACAGCATCTGTGGCTTAAAATATTAGGTTTCAGGCAGAGCATGCTGAGTTTTGCTATATGCAAATTCATATGGCTACATAATATTTTCTTCAAAGTCTGACTAATGTGTAAAATGAGCTTCTGAATAATCTAATTAAAGCTCTAACCGTATTTCTTAATAATAAAAAAAAGGCATGTAAACCAGATGTTAACACAGGTAGGGCCATGATTAATCCATTGAAGTTCCTGCTAATTTTAAGGACTGTCTTTCAAGGTGGCTTTGAGAGAATAGCACCTTTTATGATGAACAGTTCTCTTTCAAAATTCAGGGTTGTAACTTTTGCGTAGAAGAGCTGTGATTTTGAACTTTGTGACAACTGTTCTGGAAATTATTTTAATGATGTAGCAGAAAACTAGTGTAAAGTGCTGTAATTGCCACCTGCAGTATTCTAGTCAACAGTGGGGTCCTGTATATGTGCTTCTGTCAGCCCATACCCTGGAGGGATACACTAAATGCGGAAAATTTTAGAGTGCTAAACATTTAAAAACAGTGTTCAGCACAAATGTAGGTGGAGCAGATTTGCAATGAAAGAAGGCTATTTAGAGGCAGTTTATTAGGTTGGGGGGCAGGAGACACACAATGAGGGGTTTGTTACTCTAGTCCTAGCAGGGCACTAGCACATAAATTAAGCAGTTTCCAATGCAAATGTTTGTTCTTTGCCAAGATCCTAAATTCAATTTTAGTTCTGGAGAAAATGCAGGATGACCTCAGCATAGCATATGCTGCCCTTCAGTCTTTGCACCTTTTTAAACTCACGTTTGCTTTAGAAACCAATCCAAAACAGCTTGAGGAAGTCTCACTGAGGCAAAGATCACATTTGGTAAGAAGTCTGCCCTCGGGAGAAACCACCATCACTTCTGTCTTGTGCCTGAGCAGATAAGCAGAGTTTTCAAACTACTTAGCCCTGGTCTAACACTCTTCAGCTGATGGTATGACGAACTATCCTTGTCTGTCATGGGAGCACAGAAGTCCCGCATTTTAAGAATGAGTCCCTATGTATATCATACCTGTGCATCCTGCTTTTGACCTTGGATAGCCAAATTCTTAAGAATTCAGTTATGAAAATGCTTATCGATTCTGGCCCCTACACTGGATAACATTACAAGCATCAAACTTACTACCCTGATTTCTGCCATGGCACTGCTTCTGGATGTTAGATTATATTCTCTGCAACTAATGGACCCCAAATCTGGCACTTAAGCACTTCGTCTGGAACTAAAAAAGTTGCCTAGAGGCTTTGCAGTTTCTTTTTTGTTTTATCTCTTTTTATCCTCATAAAGTTGAGATCAGATCTCTGTGTCTGTTACAGCTGAGCAGGTTTTGCAACCAGATATATGCTCCACAAAACGCATCTTTGCATAACCCACGTAATGAGTGCTCTTCTTTAAAGGTTTTTTACATTGATACTGTGATTACAACTGAATTCCAGTTTCTCCCAGTCTCTGCTTCCTGCTGTGAGCAGAACCTGGGTGCTGCAGACAGGAGGCATCTTCTGTTACCCTCAGCCATGACATTTGTGGCGGCAAAGACCCCACAGCCAAGAAACAGCCTCTGTGCTAGACCCAGCCATGGGCAACCACAGTGTCCTGTCTCACTCCTTAAAGGATCAAAGCACTGGGGGAGTGCATGAGGATGTCAGAAGAGCATCTGGCTGTGGGTGGGGAGGCTGTGGAGAAGACGGCTGGTTGGGGTTGCTCCAATTTGCCAAGTGCTTTCTCCCGTGGAGGTGCTGCCTTTGCCACTGATTGTGGGGGCCGGTCAGGGCAAGGGTTGCCTCACCGGGACCCACACCGGGACTTGCCACAGAAGCGCAGAGCCGGCAGCAGCAGTGACCGCGGTGGCTCCTGGCAGCTGTTCAAGGTGCATGAGCGTTGCGGGTGCCTTTACCCAGTCAGGCTCTCACAGAAGGAACTCCTCCCGAGCTTTTGCCGTACACTTGTCATCAGCCTCTTTTCCCTTCTCTTGCCTTCATCCTCCCTCCTCTCTCCCACAAGAAGGCAGCTGTCTGGCTGCCCCATCAGCCACACGAAAGTGAAATGGGTGTGATAATTTACCTACAACTGCGCCCAAACACAATGTCTACTGACTTACTGTCTGTATCCTGTCTAATCCCTTTAGTGCAAGAGATCATTAGGCAAATGTTCACAGCCCACATCCCCAAACAGAAAGCAAAAATATGAATTTTGAGCTAAAATTAAGCTGCCTGAGAGCACGTTTGATTTTTCCTTTTTGTTTGCACTTTGCTGTTATATCACAGGCGTTAATAATATTTAAAACATCCCCTTGCTCTTAATACCACCCATTATTGCACAAATCATCAGCTGCCTGGAAGCAACCTCATGGCAGCACACACAAAGAAACTTTTCTTTCATCTCCTTGTAGTCAGCGTGGAAAAAGATGACGCAGGGCCATGTAACAATGACAGGAGAAGCTTGTGTGCTGCTGGCTGCTCCTGAATTTCAGCTGCAGTCTGATGCCTTTTGAAAGCTCTGCCCCTCCATGCTGTCTCACTGCTAGCTGTCAAGTACAGCTTCTTATTACAAGGAGAGACAGAACTTAAAAGCTGGGCTTAGCAACTGATCTGCCCTTCTGAGGTGCTCGCTACGCCATCCCTAAGAAAACACGCTGCAGTGCGCATGAAAACCGATGCGCACCCAGAGTGTCATTAGTTCCATATGATAAATGCTTCGTGCTATAGCAAGTTGTTGAAAGGTTTTTATATTTAGCCCTGGAATTTCACCGGCTGTGTCCCTCCACCAGATGCTGCGTGTTAATCTCCTGTTTACACCCCTAGGCTGACGCTGGGTAAACCCCTGGGAGAGGGTTGCTTTGGACAAGTCGTCATGGCCGAAGCGGTGGGGATTGACAAAGACAGGCCAAAAGAAGCAGTGACTGTGGCAGTGAAGATGTTGAAAGGTAAAGAAAATTGGGTGATTAGGGATTGGAATGGGTGATACGGCAGTTCTCATCCACAAAAAGTTTCTTTTGTGGCATCTGAACTCTGTCATTGTGGGGGGGGTCAAAGAGCACATAGCTGACCTCAGCCTTCAGCAGTTTGGGGTGTAAATCTATGCCCTTGACAGCCTGTTTATCTTGAGCAGTGAGTATTTAGGAGCCAGGAGATATATTAGCCTGGTGTGGGTCTCTCTGCTTTTAGTTTAGTTCATGTCAGAGGCTGTCCACGTGTAGATCCCAGGCCACTCAGTCCAGGTGGTTGGTGCCTATTTATTTTCAATTGAATTGTAAGGTTAGTTTGCAAGAAAGGCATAGTTATTGGAGGCTTGATAGCTAAGGACACCATTTTTATGTCTGATATTACTGTGTTACATCTTAACATAAAAGAGAGGGTAGGTCCATCAAAGAGGTCGAGACTATTTTTTGTTAGGATGTAACATATGATTTTTTTTTATAATGTCTGGTGTATTCTGCATTTTGAGGCACACGTGTTTTATACCAGCTGGTGAGCTGGAGTGAATTTTGGGCTAGAAAATATGAACCGAACTTGTGTCTTGTACAGATGATGCTACAGAAAAAGATCTGTCTGACCTGGTGTCAGAGATGGAGATGATGAAGATGATTGGGAAGCATAAAAATATCATCAATCTCCTTGGAGCCTGTACCCAGGATGGTGAGTAGAGAAAAGAAAGTGAACCAGTACTTTCCAACAGGTCTGTGAAAGCCTCATTAATCATAATTTTTCAAGAGTTTTTTAAGGAAGCAGTCATGCCGTGGTGGGATTTTTAGATATTTCCCCAGCTTACCAGCAATATTTTAACTTCTGTCTCTCATTATACTTGCAGCTTTCATATGAGAAAAGGTACTATATCATATGAAAACGCTCTAATCCCTGGCCGTAGGGAAAAAAAGAGAGACCTTTTACAGGGGCTTTACCTCTGCCTGTTGTTCTCAATTGTCAGTCCTGCTTTAGTGGGACTTGTATCCCATGAATTTGAAATGAGTGCTTATACTCTCTAAAGACCACGGTGTTTTTATTAAAAGATTATTACATCATGTAAAATGATGCAGAATGGCTTAAAAGTCTGGAAATTAAAAAAAACTTAAGAAGCACTTTCCCCTTGTTTGAGATCTCATGGCATTTTTTCATTGAAAATGCTTGCTTTTAGTACATGGCATGGTCTGGAAGGAGTGGGTACTCGCTCAGGCTGTAGGTAATTTCACCCAGTAATTGTAGCTCTGCCACTATCCTGCTGTGGAGCTTGAACCAATCACTTTGCCAGGTCCAGACCTCCTTTTCTTTCAAGTTGTGCTTAGTGATTTTGCAGGTAAATGAACTGAATCAGTAAGTGTTTATTATAAAAGGCTAAAAGCTTCTTTACATAAAAATATTCTACCTTTCAACCGTACTCCAGTTTCACACGGTTCTGTTTATCCAAAGGTCCATTGTACGTGATAGTAGAATATGCTTCCAAAGGAAACCTGCGTGAGTACCTGCGAGCCCGCCGCCCCCCAGGGATGGAGTACTCGTTTGATATTAACAGGGTACCAGAAGAGCAGATGACATTCAAGGACTTAGTGTCATGCACCTACCAGTTGGCAAGAGGCATGGAATACCTGGCTTCGCAAAAAGTAGGTAGAACACAGCAAATACTCTACAAAGCACGTGATGTGTAATTGTTTGGTGCTGCTTTTGTCATTTAGTTTTGTTCTCATGTTGTTTGCATTCAAGAATTTGCTGGGAGAAGGACCTTTCTCAAACACGTTGCATAATCCATACTCTTGAAAATCAATGGGAAAATTCATGCATTTAGTTTTTCATCTCTGCTTAACAGTATTGCTAAAATGAGGCCCAGAATGGATCATTTAAAGTAAATATTCTGTACATATCTGCACTTTGGATTCATAAGAACAGGTGGTCACTTGGTTACACAAGTCACATTACTCCACCCATGAGACCATAGGCACCATTTGCCTTCTGTTTCCAGTCAAATCGACCAAATCAGCTCACATAGTGATGTGAAATAAATTAATTCTGTTAGTGAAAGGATTTACAGAATGATAACAGACAGACTTGAGAAGACCACAAGAGGCCAGGGCAAAAATTGTGAACAGAAGGAGAAGAAATAAATTGAGTGAATTAGTCACTTAAGTTAGACGCTTTACTTAAAACTGGTGTTTGTAAGGAGAGCAAGTTTGTTGGAGGAAATTGCTTATCCTGTCATGTCCCTAGACTCTTATTTCTTCAGCTCTTCATCAACCTTTATTTTTTTTTTTTTTTAACCAGGAATTCGATTAAATTATAGTTATGAAACCCTAAATAGCCCTGTGTAATGAACTCTGTAAACATATTGTGGCTTCGTGGACAAGCAATCATGAATACCCTGGCTGCTTTTGGGACTCAGTGTCAAACCAGATATTGATGCTAAGCACTTCCTGCAAAGTGTGGAGTGGTTAGTGGGATTTACACTGATTTCCAGTCATGTCCACTCCCAAGTATGGAGCTGTTTTTAACTGAAGACCAGAGCTGAGCGTAAACCTCCATTCCTATTGTGTGGAGTCATGATTTGTTTTATGGCTTTGCTGCACTTGCAGATGTTAGAGGGAATCAAGATCTAATTTTGCTTTTATCCTTTTGTTTTGAAATAATAATTCTCAGCACAGTAGTGTAGACAGGGAGACAGGCATGACACCGAGACAAAACCTCCTAATGAAGTAAGCCTGACTGTTGTATTAGGTAAGGCACCTTAGATATCTCTTTCTAAGATTAATGAAACATTTGCCTGGCAATGAGCCATGTCCCAAGAAAATAGAACTGTTGTGAAAAGAAAAAATAAATCTTTTGATTGGCGAATCTTGAGTACAAGCATCTGCCTGAGAAGCTCAGAAGTGCTGCTGTAGGACACTGCCAAGAAGGTGTGCGCTCGCACAGATGAGAGCGGCAGAGCCATTTCATCCTCCATCCAGTTCCTTCACAAAAACACTTGATCAGCCCTGTGCCAAACTTGACAGAATGTGAGAGAATTGCACAAGGCAGAGGGAAAACAAAGGCAGCACATAGTCAAACTGAGCATTCCGGTTCTTCACCGGTTCTGCTATCCCACCATTTCTGTTTGTATTTCACTTGTTCTTTTCCCCTTAGGGATCCATTTACTTGAGCTGGAATAATAAGAGAGCTGGTCTTCTCACGGTATTTCCATCATGCAAGAACTGTGAGAAGGATGGTGTTCTTGATATTTAAATCAAATAAATGCCTCACTGAGACAAAAAAAAAAACCAAAAAACCCACAAACAAAAAAAGAAAAACAAAAAACCCAAAGCATAACAACAACGTAAAAAAAAACTTCAAACCACCACCACACCCCCCAAACAAACAAACAAGAAAACATCAACCAAACCCCCCCAAAACCCCAAACAAAGCATAAAGAAGACTTTTTAGGTGCCTACTTATTGCCTTACAAGCAAATGTGCATTGGAAATAGGATGTTGTTCTGAAGTTGGATGGATGCTTTTTAAAATTCTGTTGATGTAACTCCTATGTTGTTTCAGTACTGTGCAAGAATAACAGGGGAACTCCAGATACAGGGACTGGCCCAGATCATTGCAAAGAGACAGCAAATCATTAGGGCCAGAGGGTTGGTTATGAAACCTGTCAGATAGAGAAATCAGTAATGACACTATTTTGAAGATAGGAAGAATCTCAGCTGTAAAACTGTAGGGGATGAGAAAGCAGAAACATACTGACAGATCCTGTGTCATCCCTGGCAGTCTCATCAAACTGCCTTGCATTTCACAAGGCACCTCAGATGACAATATGTACTTCTTTTTGGGCAACTGAATTGAGTTCCTAGTATCTCAGAGGATGTTCATGTAAGGTTTGAGAAGAGGGACAGGGAAGTAAGAAGGCTGGCCTATGTTGTTTCTGCTCCTGTAGCATTGCTGATGCTGATTTAGAAGACTGATTGGATGCTGAAAACAAGTCCTGTTGTCTGGTCCTGCACACATGAAGGCATTTCTGGAGTGGGTTTTTCCTGCCAGTTCCCCATGACTAGCCCAGTGAGGAGCAGAAGCTTTGCAGGCTCCTTTTAGCCACGCAGGATAAGAGATCTCAGAAAGTTGCTGGGGCAAGTTATCATGCAAGAAACAAGAAAGAGATTGGCTGTTGTACAGTTTTTTGTAGTGGTTCAGTCCAGCATGTCTATGCACATGCTGAAATAAAGAGGACAACCTGAAGAGTAATCCAAAATTGAGGAGGCAAAAAAAAAAAAAAGGATATTTAACTTGAAAAGAAGTAGAATGTCCCGGGGGGATTCCAAATGCAATGATTCTTAATATGCCTCTGCTGCCATCAGCCCTAATGCTGTTTAAGCACAGGAATAATATCCAGCACAGTCACAACATCTTTTCAGCATCAAGAATCAGTTGCAAGTCTTCCGGATAATGGTGACATGCAGGAAAATCTCTGAACAGATAACATTTTTAGTTTTGGTATCAAAGTTATTTCAAAAAGCAAACAGCCCTGCCCAGATTGGGTTATTTTGGGGGTTTGGGTTGGTTTGGTTTTGGTTACTTTGTTAATTAAATTGTTCTAGTCCCATGGTTGAAGTAAATACACACACCCTAGGCATCTAGTTTAAAAATATATTATGTGGGTTTATTAAGATCTTTTATATTAAAAATGATTGCACTGATCCCGACTGTCAGGCTTTAGCTCTGGTGAGATATAACTTAAGAGAAACAATTTAATCAAATGCTCATTAACAGTATTTGTAATGAAAGCGCTGCAATACCTGTACCTGGGCACATGTAATGGAGACTGAATCACAAACAGCATCGCAGAGTTTGGGTCACCACCTAAATTTTCAAAGCAAAGTATAAGTCTTAAATAAACCAGGCTTTTCTAAGAGGCTTCTTGTGACTGTTGTTCAACTTGGAAATACCATCTGAGGGAATGGATTATAGTAATTAAAACAATCGTATTTCCCAGGCTTGTGGTAAATGTGTGGCTTTCCCACCTGGTGATTTAGGTTAAAATCTGTAAAGGAGACTTAGTTATAGTGTAGAAATAATTTCACTTTTACAGCAGTTTATTTCAGTGCACCTTTTTTTCCTTTCTTTTCTTTCCAGTGTATCCATCGAGACTTGGCTGCAAGAAATGTTTTGGTAACTGAAAATAATGTCATGAAAATAGCAGACTTTGGTTTAGCCAGAGACATCAACAATATAGATTATTATAAAAAGACTACTAATGTAAGTGGATGGTGTTTCTTTCAATGATTCACTTCAAAACTATGGTTACAAACTTAATGGGCTTTCTTGTACAGCAGCCTCACTTTTCATCACAGCTAGAAAGCAGGGATCAAGGACATAAGCATTTCTGTCCCCTCTCACAGTGTTAAAAACATAGCCAAAGAGGCTGTATATTGTATGATTTATTAGAAATGCTAAAATAGGAGAAATGGTTTTTTGTGTCCCCGATTCCGATCACTTGAAATAAGTGGAAATATTCCTGTTGATTCCAGCTCACTTGGTACCAAGCCTAGGATCTTGGAAAACTCTATAAACAGTGCCAGCAATAATCATAATTAAAATCCTGCTTGTGTGGTACTGCTACATACAGCTTTATGCCTTTTGCCTACACTTACCTTATTATGTACAAGTTATGGTGGTAGTACCAAAGCGGGGCTAGAGGTTGAAAAAAATTGTTTTTTACTCCCCACTCTGTCACCATTTTGCTGTTCAACTGGTATCAAATCAAGAAGATAAAACGTTTCAGATGTACTCGTGGCTGCTTAGTTTGAACAGCTTACCCTTTCCTCTCAGGGGATCTCTTAAGATCCTGGCAAACTACACTTGGGTTTTGATGGGAACTTTGCAGAACTCATTCAGTTCTACAGACTTTAATATTTTGTATAAATATTATTTTTTTATTAACTATCACATTAAGTGGCTTGTCTATGAAAATAAAGTGATTTATGGCCTTTTAATGGGAATATCTGCCTAATTCTAAAAGACAGAGCAACCAGGTATGTATATGTCAGTGCTGGAAGGACTTGAACCTTCTTCGTATCAAATTTAGGGGTTCTGAGCAGAGCAGACTTTGCACTCAAAGCAACGGGCAGTTGCGACTGTGAGCTTTGGGTCACTGCAAAAGGTGGAACAGGAAAACAGCATTCTTGGGTTTAGTGGTCAACCTATTTTTGCAGGCAGGCCTATTTTTTTCAGAGGATTATCGATTGTTAATTTTGACCTGCTTATCCTATCATTCTCCTAGCAAGGAGTCTGGGATTTTTTTGGGGAACCCTCAATGCTTTTGATTTTATTTTCAATGCTTATACCCACTTTTTTGACTCACTAAGACCATTTCACTCTTTTTTTTACGTGAAAATGTCAGAGGTTAAATTATGTGCTGATTTGCATTAGCAGACTATTCTCTGAGAATTGATGAATCTCTTTGAAAAATTGGTGTTGAAATCATCCCGTACATTGCTATCATTTTAATTTTTCTTCCCTTCTTCTTCAAAATGACAGGGACGGCTTCCAGTAAAGTGGATGGCTCCAGAAGCTCTGTTTGACAGAGTTTACACGCATCAAAGTGATGTGTAAGTGGCCTTATTTGAATGGATTTTGGGGGGGAGTAGGAAGGAGGATTGTTTTGGTTTGTATTTGTTGATGTTTGGGATATTTTAAATGTGTTTTCCTGTTGTCCTTTACCTTTAAGCGTTTTCATTCTGTTTCACATGTTAATAGATGGAACAGGACTTGCCCTTAGAAAGTGAGGATTTTATGGTAGACTGCTAACCAGTGCTCTGTTACTAATCTGCCCAGCTTCAAAGCACATGAAAGGTGGAAAATGCTAACCTCCTTCTGTCAGTGCGGAAGTTTCCCCCCTTGAACTTATTTACGGATGTGCAGCTACAAAGAGTCTATCTAATTTGCTTGGCTTTTGACATACTCTGGACTTCCTTCGGGTTTAAAAAAAGAAGAAGAAAAAAAGAAAATAAAAAAGAGAAAAAAAAGAAAGTTCCTGAAAACTTCTTATAAAAATTTGTGCTAAGATTAGGTATAATAAAACACAGGCTGGGCATACTGGAAAAGTTTCTCAGACTTTTAGAAGTTTTTTTGCTTCCCAGCAGTACTTCACATGTAGTAGGAAATCACTGGACTCTGACACTTCAAAATCTTTTAATGTGTGCACAGAGTCAGTGGCTGATGCAACAGCTCGGGATTTATTCTGCTTCCTATTACAGTTTCCTAAGCCCATCTACAGTACTCCTGTGCATTGCGCTTGAAGTAGATGTGTATTTTTTTTTTTTATGCAATGCAGATGAAGATCTTATGGTTTTTATTTCTCCAAGAGAAGATGTTAACTGTAATGGGTTGGATGTTTCCCAGCACAGGTGTAAAAAGTTACACATGTCAGTACAGGGTTAAAAAGAACAAGGACAGAGTGGAGAAAATAAGAGGTATCTCCTCTTTCTTGAACCTGGGTGCACTTCCCTGGGTTCAGTAAATGCAGAAAAGCATTTACTGAGGCTTTTTCTGCAGTCTTTGCCTTATTTATGAGGGAAACTATATACACAGGTTAAGGGTGGATCAAACTTTTGTTTTAAAGTATCATCTTCACAAAATATTTAAGCGAATGTAAAGTAAACGACTTCACTGGTTCAGGACTGAAAGTCAGTCTGAGCTCCTCAGCAGTCAGGGAACACGAGGATTTCAGTGCTGGAACTTGGAGACTCTTAGCCCCACGGAGGCTTTTAGATGGCTAAAGATAATATTATTGTAAGTTTGTGCAAACAGTTTACTAAAATACGCTGCTGCAAAGCTGGGAGAGCTACAGAGAAGCTGAGGAGCCAGTGCAAGCTGTGTGCTGTTGCTCACCTGGCAAAACTGCCTGCCAAAGAGCCCTAGGTTGCCAGCCGAGGCGTGATGAGGCAGGTTATGGAGGAGGTGGCAAGCAGGCAGGAAAACTGGCTTCAAATTATCCTCCTTCATTTCCTAACAAAAATTAATGAAAAAAAAAGAGCAGAATGATGCAGAATATCTTTGTTTTGAACAGTCTCTTTTTCCAAAATATCCTGCCACAGAATTGCAATCCAGCTCAGCTTCAAGTCTTCTGTAAGTAATTAAGCTGTGAAGACACAGTACTTTGCAGTAGTCCTGGAAACTTGGGTGCTCAGAGCACACCAGTCAAAGGCAAAGAGTGTATTTGACAACACACTCAGGCCAGGTGCTATCGTATATGCTGCCCGTGCACCTGATGCACTTCACAGGTTGATGTACCTCTCAGGGTGGAGTTGGGCAGATGCTGATTGAAGCATCTCCTAAGAGGGATTTGCAATAATTACATCTGCCACAGACACATCTCTCTTTTCAGCAGGAAGGCAAAACTACTAATGCAGTTTTCTCTTTGATTTATAGTTGGTCATTTGGTGTGTTAATGTGGGAGATCTTCACGTTAGGAGGATCACCCTACCCAGGAATCCCAGTGGAGGAACTTTTTAAGCTGCTTAAAGAAGGGCATCGAATGGATAAACCTGCCAACTGCACCAATGAACTGTAAGGACCTTTATTTGCTTTGCTGGGATTGAAGGGCACAAACTGTACTGAATCCACATGGTTAATGCCTCCCACAGCAGAATCAAACATTTTCAGAGTTGCTTGACTCTAAAATTGTGGATGTATTTGTGTGTATAGATATGTAAAGAAAATGTATAAAAAGCTCTCCGGGAAATGTTTGACAGATGATGCTTCTTTACACACCCTGCTGTGATCCCATTGTAAAAAGAGGAGGTCACCTACGAGCCAGCCTTATTCACTGTTTTTACTCCCATATTTGGTTTATTTTAATCTCATTAACATGAAGATTCCTAAATGGCAAACACATACAACTAATCATTGTTTTGTACGTGACAAACTACCTCTGGGAACTTCTGTGTTAGCTCAGCAGTATCTCCTGGTGAGGAGGGGAGAGTGTTTTTCCTTTCTAATATTTCAGTATAGCCCTTAACTGTGTGGTTTGGGGTTTTTTTTTGGTTGGTTGGTTGTTTTGTTGGGGTTTTGGGTTTTTTTTTTTTGGTTGGTTTGTTGGTTGTTTTTTTTCCATTTCAATTTCTTCACAAAGACCACAATCCCTAATATGCAAAAAAATATTTTAGCATATGTCATTTAATACGGTTGAAATTCCTGGGACAGAAAGCTACAGAATCTGGTCCCCAAAATGGTAATTTAGACACTGGGCTAAAGTTACAGGGTGAGAAATGCACCTTTGAGGGAAGGGAGTATTGCACAATTTTGGGAAAGTCAGTGGTCCACGTGTAGGGCTGTGGGTGCTCACTGCTTTGGTTGTGATGGACAACGTTGACTGTCTGAAAAGGTTTGTGAGAAGGATGCGTGATTTTAATTAAGCCAAGAAAATATGTATTTCTTACAGCTATATGATGATGAGAGATTGCTGGCATGCTGTGCCTTCACAGAGACCGACTTTTAAACAGTTGGTAGAAGACTTGGATCGTATTCTCACTCTCACAACTAATGAGGTAGGTAAATTGCTTCCCCCCATAAGCTGCTGATCAGGAGAAATGGTTCAAGAGGCAGATGGAATTTATTCAATTATGAAATCTTGCTCAAGTTCTCTTCTTGTTCTGTTTGTTTTTGTCCTCTGAGGTTACACACAGCTAAACTATGCGTCCTGTGAAATCCTCAGTTTCTTGCCATTATGCCTTGATTCCTGTAACTAAACAGAAACACATCTTTAAAGTGTTTTTGTTTATTTCTCACTGTATCTTTTGATGTTTTTAACATAGCAGTATTGAGGGACTACACGCAGCAGGTTGAAAGGCTGTGTTTGTCTTTCAGCATGAATTTCGTGTGAAGGAGAGATGTAGAGTTCACAGTGTTTTTCATTTATCAACTCAGTTTGATTCCCAGCCATAGTATCTAGGTCAGAAGAGGAGAAATCATCAATGGTAGATTTCAGATTATATGTCTGCGAGTGAATTAGGTTCACTGAAATAGTTCTCTGTGGAAGGAACGAGGACCCATGGGGAACATGTGAACAGCCATCCAATTATCCAAAGGTCCTGCCTAACACTGCTTCAGGTTGGGATATATGAATGCAAAAAGGTTTTATTTGAAGAGCATCCTTTCAGAGTCTGGGATATTATTAGTTTTAGCCAGGAACACACTGATTAGGGTATTCACACAGGAATCAGTACTCTTATCACTAAATCACACGTGCACCTTTGAGGAAGATCACAAGTGATGGAAATGTTGATTCTTGTGGTGAACACTTGGTTTTGACCCTTTTTTTTGGATTTGCTATGATTATAGCACTGTTTCACAAGGTGGGGGGAAAGGTAGGAAAAAGGGATTGGATCACTTTGTATTGGTCCTCAACGTTACGAAAGCACTTTCTAATTTTTCAGAATTGTCAGCAAAATAAAAACCAGATCATTAAGCAACAAAGGAAAGGCTGTAGTCAGTAGAGGTGACAGGAGAACCCGAGTAAAGAGATGCCATTTTTTTATGCTCATCATTTGCCCAGCAGATCCAGTTGAAAAAGATTGTGGCTTTAGTAGCAGCTATCAATTTATCTGGATGCTGTTTTGTAAGGTTTACTCGTAAGAAGCAGCACCTTCAGGAATGGCTCAGAGAGGAGGCAGGAATTTGCTCTCCCTCCGGAGTCAGTAGCACAGCTCTGTGTGCTGTTACCATTTTCCCTTCATCCAGTACTGACTGCATCTTTTCCTGCCTAATTTATATATGATTTCACAAGAGCGGTTGGAGGTGGGCTGGCTGCCACCGCGCAGTGCTGGGTGGCTTGGACTGGATATGCATTTGCAAATTCAAGAGGGAGGTTCTGGGCTGCAATTCTGAGCCTGGGAAAGGATATTGCTTTCTTTTTTTGTGTGTGTTTAACCATCTTGCAGTCCCAGTTCTTTACTGCTCATGGAACTGGAATGATCTCAAAGGTAACCTGAAAAGGCCTTTAGGGTTATGTAAATGACATAAGACCAGAATCATAGGAAAAACGGCTGGAAAAAGCTCAGGAACACATCTAATCCATCTGATCAGCCTATGGCAGGATGCACTATACATTTGTCATTCCTGACAGATGTTTACGTAACTTGTCCTTAAAGATCTCCACGGCCGTATTTCTGCATCACCCCTTGACAGTCTGTTGCTTTCTCTCATTAGCCTTATTGAAAGTTTTTCCTAATCTCTAATCTTTCACCATAAGATATTGCTTTTGTCCTATTTACCCTGGACACGGAAACCAAATTATTTCACTTGTCTTTGCAGCACATTTTATGTTCATGAGAATTCCAGGGTGTCCCATTTTCTTCCATAGCTTGTGCTTTTGAGACCTCTAATTTTGTGCAATCTGCACAGGTCTTCCTGAAGCTTAGGTCCTTTGTGCATCAGCCTAAAAATACTTCTGCTTATCCTCTCCACAGTGGTACTTTCCCTTTCCCCTAAAAATGACATTGTTGATACAGGGTCTGCCTGGTTTCCCCAGCTGAAAAAAATTACTAGGACAGCCAATAATGTCATCTTCTGCATTTGTGCATGTCGTTATTTCTGCTGAAATGGTAATGTCTTGATCTTCTCTATGCTTATTCTGTTGGGTTTTTTGATGGTGCTCTCCCCCCCTGCCCCGAGATCCTTTTCCCCATGTTTCCCAGGGCAGCATGCAATTTTTCCCTCATTCACATGAGCATAAATCACCAAGAGTCAAACTCATGGCTGTCTTGTTATATGAACATCAGGAACCATTCTGATACATGGAGCTTCTTATAGCCCTTTGTGTGACTTGGGCCCTTGACAGTGGATAAAGAGGCTGGAGGAGGGGATAAGAATCCACCCTTCAATACTGAATTAGATCGAACCGTTTGACAGGGCATGCCATGCCTGATATCCAAAGGGAAAGCCCTGTTTCTTCAAATACTGGAATACTTTCTTCCATCTGTCTCGAAAGTGCTTGGTTATTTCTGACCACATGGTACTGGTCTGCTAATACATAAATATGGGTCAAGATCGTCCTCATGGATCTTCTAAAGGCCTAGGTAGCAAGATAGGCAGTAAACATAGACCCAAACTGCCTTCTTCTGCTGCCTGCTGTATTTGTCAGCATTTTAAAACTTACATTTCCCCCTCTTAAAATGGTGACCATTTCTAAACTATGATATGGTAATAATTTGAATTTCTGACTTAAAATACATTAACCAAAAAGTAATTACCCCAAACCTAAGCTCAGCGGCAAAAAATCCTGACTGAGGTGGAAGACTTGTCTCGTCAGTACGATCATAACTTGTGGTTTAGCAAAGGAAGAGATTGCATTTAAATGAATGCAGCTGCCTTTAGAAGTTGAAAGAGAAGGAACATTTCAAGGGGAAAAATAACTTTATTCTCCTGCCAAAACTGTTGTTTCTAGCAAAAGAGCCTTAACCCAAAACTTGGATTCAGCAGATATTATTTCCTTTTTTAATGACTGCTTTGGTCATGGCTACTCTGACACACACACACACACACACATCTGAGTATGTAGTGTAAAAACCCCAAATCCAGTGAATTTAATTCTGTTTTCCTTTCAGTTCTTTTTTGCACGTATGCCACTGCATGTCTAAACACAAATTTAATATCACAGAATATAAAACAGATATCCAAACTGACCAAAGGAATATGAAGTTGTAAGTATCTTTCCCTCTCCAAATCATTACCATGTGCTAAAGAAAAATGGTTCTTTTTAGGCTGAAATTTCATTTTTATCATTGTGAGTGAAAAGCCCACTTTTGATGTGGTTGGCATGTTTATTTCCACTGACGCAGCTAATTCTGGTGATGCTGGACTTCAGAAAAGTATGGTGTTATTGGTTTGTTTGTTCTTTCTCCATTCAAGCTCCTTGTTTTATGAGATACTTCAGCAACAGGCAGTTCTGAATGCAGTTGTGTTACAGAAATGACTGTCATTTTCTAAACTGCCCTTTTACTGACTGGATGGTCAAGCCAAATCAGAGCAGTGGTAATGTGTTGTCAGTTTTACTCACTGTCTGAAAATGTGATTTATTTCTTTTGTCCTAGGAGTATCTGGACCTCAGTGGACCTCTTGAACAGTATTCACCTAGTTACCCTGACACGAGGAGTTCATGTTCTTCAGGTGATGACTCTGTTTTTTCTCCCGATCCAATGCCTTATGAACCTTGTCTTCCTAAGTACCAACATATGAATGGAAGTGTTAAAACATGAAAAGAAGTCATACAGAGGAATAAAGAAACAAGAACTTCATGCTACCTACCATAGACAAAACCTTTTCTCCAGGACTTTAATGTTTCTGCTTGTACATATGAAATATGGAGGGGGGGGGTGGGAATTAAAAGAAAAAAAAAAAGGAAAAAAAAGCAACTTGGAGGAAAGCAGTCAGAACCTGCATAAGGAGTCTTATAATTTACAACTTCTAAATATTCCCAACAGAGAAGAATGTTTATGAGCTGTGTCTAGATACCCATCGCGATCAATTTTCTGGCTTCCCGTAAGCTGCAACAGACTTTGTTTGTACAATGGACCAGTTGGACTCGAGGCAAACTCTGGGTCTGCCTTTCTTGTTTATTTTGTAATATTTGGAGAAAATATATGTTGGCACACACTTACAGAGCACAAATGCAGTATATAGGTGCTGGATGTATGTAAATATATTCAAAATATGTATAAATATATATTATATATATTTACCATGAATTATTTTTGGTATTGATTTTAAAATGGCTGTCCCAATC
>JAAGNO010016120.1:88435-110732 GCA_033439905.1 Ceryle rudis
CACCACATCAATCCAGAAAGTTAAAACCCTGTTGGACTTCCTTAGAGGAAGGAACCACCTTCTACTATAAAAATATAGCATTAAAAAGGCTGCTATATTTACAATGAATTATTTTTGGTATTGATTTTAAAATGGATGTCCCAATCCACCTAGCAAATTAGTCTCTTTTTTAACAGCTATTTGCTAAATGCTGTTCTTACACAGAATTTCTTAATTTTCACCATCCAAAGGTGGAAAATACTTTGCTTTCAGGGAAAATGGTATATCATTAATTTATTAACTAATTGGTAATGTACAAAACAGTTAATCGTTTATAGGGTTGTTGTGTTTTTGTAATTTAAATGGCATTTCTATGCAGGCAGCACAGAGAACTAGTAGGTATATTGCTCAGACTTTACTAGTTTTCAGATCGTTAAAAAAAAAAGAAATATTTACAGTATATAACTAATTTGGGGGAATGAAACTTTTGATTTATTTGTGTTTAAAAACTGCAGCGTCAGATGATTATTCTTATCAAAACCGAATCCTTTAACAAGAAAGTCTTTTATTCTCAATAGCTGTCACTTTAACAATTTTAACTCTTTACCAATGTTTCCCATGGCCAAAAAGCAGAATCATTACACACACACAAAAGAAAAAAAAAGAAAATAAAATTTTTAAAGAGGATTCCTAAAATAAGGAAAGACATGAATTTGTCTATAACCACAGCAGAACGTACTGCTCTAAAAGGAGCTGAGCTTCTACCCCGAATTGCACATGCATCAAATTAGCTACAATTCTATTCCCTGAGTTGGATAATAGGTTCCAGATCTTTTGGCCTGGATCTTTTGCCTTTTAGACTATTCCTCTATTGTAATTTAAGTTAAAAAGAGAGAAGTTGTTTATAATGACAATTTGCCATAGGAATATCAGCATCTTTTTAAGGGATTAATTCATGCTGACTCCAGTATTTCCTTCTGATCCATTCCATAACAGTAGGTATAGCACTGGCCTCTGCTGAAATATCACTGTTGTTTGTATCTTTTTACGGAAGTCTTGTGTTTTTACTTGCAGAACACTCACACTGATATGGCCATGCAATATGAATGCAAATTACACTGTTTTATGTGGTGATGTTTTTGGGTTTAAAAAAAAAATAAAAAAAATAAAAAATTGGGTAAAAAAAAGTATTAAAATCTGTTAACTTTTGTACTGACAATAAAATGTTTCTACAGATATTAATGTTAAAATTACAAAATAAATGTCATGCAGCTTATTTTTCCTAATCCTTTGTGTCATACAAAATGGTTTCCTGAACATCAAGTGATGGAATGCGTCCAGAAATGCTTCCTTTTGACCTTATCGTAGATCCTATATTACAAAGCAATTCTTTCAGGAGTCATGCTTTTGCCTCTGTCTTCTAAATGTCTGCTTATGAATAGCATGGGTTGAGTAAACATATACACAATCCTTGGTGTTTGTGGCTTGGGCACTATTTGCTGGAAAATGGTCTGAAGTGTTCATAGTTCAGACAGAAAATATATTCTCTATTTAGTCAGGTCTTATTCTTTAATTAGTGAAGTTTCTCATTCATACTGGAGAAGCTGGATGACCATTTGTATAGGACATTTAAAAAGAAATAATTGTAAAAGATGGAAAGTGTCATCATGGAAAGACTATAAAAGTGTTTTGGTTTTGGTTTTTTACTTGAAATCAGAAGGAAGGTGCACCAAAATAGCTACTGCTTGACACAGAAATGGGAACTTCATGGTCACATTACTGTAGCAGGTTGGCCAGAGAAACAGTGTTGAACCTGATCTTGACCATGTGCTGCAAAAGTGCTACAGACACCAAACTGTTCTTTGGTTTCTTTTCGTCTCTCTTTACTTTGACCAAAAATCCCATACCAATCCCGAGAAGCTTTAGTAAAAAGTACCAGTTAAAATCTGTTGTTTTCCACCTAAGAATTATCAGATTGAAAAATTCCTACTGGCTCTACTGAAAAATAACAATTCCCTTTCTTCATGATATCTATTACTACTAGCAGTGGTGGTAGCTACTGTCTGACAGAAACCACAATATTCTTAATGACACACGTCTGGTATTAAGATTCTTTTCAAGGGTAGCAGAAGATCTTGACTCTTGATCTACTTGTATTGAAAGAGATTTACACCTTGAAAAGAGACCACAATTTCACAAATGTTGGCTGAAGCATATTATGCCATTTTCCTGATTTTATAGGGTAAACCCTGGCATTGAAATTTGTCCAAAGGGGAAATACTCTATTGTCATGCCTGCCTCTGTCTCTCTCATGAGAAGGTGTTAGGAATTGGTGTTGCTGTCTCATCTAAAAATAGTTGCCATTAATAACAGAAGCAGTAACAAAGAGTAGTGTTGTTGGGAAATGAATTTATATTGATGTGGATAATAAGGATTATGTTCTGCCTATAAACCTGTAGCACCTAATTGTTTCTTGTTTCCCCCTGAAGTATTGATTCAAGGCAACTTTGCATAATATATGAGAAAGTATGGATGTGGAAAGCAGGTTTCTTCAGGCTCAAGTCCATAAAAAAGTTCATATTGCCTGTTTTGGATTCTTTTTTCCTCACTTTTTAACTATAATACAGCAAACAGCATGGGTTATATACAGATAAGATAACTTCTGTCACTTTTTCCGTTGATTTCGTATTATTCAATATCTGTTTTGTTGTGCTTTTACAAAAGTAAGAGTAGAGCTGTGTTCTGAGTTTCCAGTTTCTCAAAGGACAGGTTTACTGTTTTATTTCTGGAAGTAATGTGAGCAAAGCTGTATAAAAAATCTAGCAATTTTCACATTTAAACCCTTGAGAAAAGAACACTGCAAAACCCTGAGGTCTGAGACGCCATTTTTTTAGTGAAAGGTTCAGTGATCTCAGTGTAATTAATTACACCAAGAGAAGAGTTAAGAGTTGTCTTGATCAGGGTATATAAATTGCTGTTAGTGTAAAATAATCTTAATAATAAAGGTCTCTTCCAGAAAAAGCTCCAGGTCCAGTGCCTGAAAGGTGGAGCAAGACCCATCCAGGCTAGGTGGAAAGGCAGGCTTTTTGGATGGTGGTAGGAGCTGCATACCAATGGGTGGCATAGAACTTCCCCCAGCCGGAGGAACTGTGATCTCCTGTGGCTTAACAGTGAGCAAACTCCAGCAGTCAAGTGAGCTGCTGATAATGTTTCCTCCTGTCCTCCGAGTCTGTGATGGGAACCGTCATGTCATGCAGATCCCTAAGAGCAACTTTTGGAGACTTTCCCTAGTCCAGGAAATTTCATGTATGTGCAGAGGGGCTCCTCAAATCTGTATCTGATTGTTAAGAAAAAGTAAAGAAATGTTAGAAGACAAGACTTCTAGCAAACCTTTCAGAACCCTTCATATGCTGTAGTTTTAGTTGGGTTTTTTTTTAAGTAGCCTAACTTATTCTTGGGGAAAAAGTGGAGACAAAAATGTTGCTATTCATAGAAGGGGTAAAAAAAAAAGTCAGCGAACACATGTTTTTGAAAGGTCATCTGTCCATTCTGTAATCAGGAAGTTTTGTATCTGTATAGATTGATCTAATTATTACAAAAGTATTTCATTGATTTTTCCACGGTGAATGTATTAAATTTGGTGTGATGAAACATAACTTACCTGCAACAATTTGTACTCGGAAAGACCGTCAATCCTTCTGTGCCTGTAAATATCTCTCTACTTCTGAGCTGCTGTTGCTGTGAGGGCTAAATGTTTCAAACAGCTTAAATGCAACAGACTTTGTGGAGCAAATAATCCTTTTTAACCCCTTCTCCATATGTAAAACTTCTGTTAACCAGATTTTCCAGAAAACTTCTGAGAGAGAGAAAGAGAAGATGGAGGCTGTCATCCTCTTCACAAGGATGCACAGAGACAGAACAAGGGGCAAGAGGCACCAGTTGCTTCAGCATATTTCTATCGGGATTTTAGAAACATTTTCTTCACTGTGAGACCA
This sequence comes from Ceryle rudis, assembly GCA_033439905.1. Classification (NCBI taxonomy): domain Eukaryota; kingdom Metazoa; phylum Chordata; class Aves; order Coraciiformes; family Cerylidae; genus Ceryle; species Ceryle rudis. Next base: position 92,410 of record JAAGNO010016120.1, read on the forward strand.
CTTGGACACTGGGATAAGCTGCTGAGAGAAGCAGTGGAATCTGCCTGGCCATAGCTATTCGAGATTCAGCTTGACAGGGCTGTGGATAACCTAGTCTAAGACACTGCTTACTACGCAAGGTTGGCCAAGATGATCTCTTGAGTCCCTTCCAGCTGAAACTTACGTGATTTTGCAAATCTGTATTATTGGCTAAAGGTAGCCCATGTCTGCAGAGGAGTTCTGGAAAGCTGCACTGGCTCGTGTTGAGGTTGGCAGTAAGATGTATTGTCCAGTAAATTCAATTTAGTGATGCATGTAACAAAAGAGAGATCCCCCTCTATTAGGGCATTCAGATTTTAAAAGGCAGGTCCTGGCTTGCTTTTGATTATCACAGCTGGCCCCAGATTTGGTTGAATTCCTAGGCAGTGGAAAATGCTGTTTTGTCAAAAGCTGTCTAAAGCATGAGTGTCTTACGGAAGATAAAGTATTTTGACCTTATCAGAATGGCATGACCCTATCGGAGTCATCTTGTCAGAAGGAAATGAAGTCATTTTATGATGCAACTTTTTAATAGTAGACAATAATATATAAAGTCAAAGTAAGAATGGAGTATTTTGATTTTATCAAAACAGAATGGTTAGATTAACTCAAAGTGACACTCCACTCCTGCGAATAATTGCACTTTTGAAATATTTTATTTCAAGTTCAGTCTGTTGATGAGTTTTTCTCCAAGTACCAGTGGAATACACTTTAAAATATCAATGATGTTTATATTCTCAGAGCGCCTATCAGTATTTTCACAGGTTTTTTTCCTGATGCACCAGCTGTTGTCCCCTACAAATCAGACTGCTGTGAGCAAGGCCATCTCGGGAGGGTTTGTGAGGAGACTGCTACCATTTCCACCAACCAGCACCATGCACTGGGACCAGGTTTCCTCCCCTGAAACAGTGAATTACCGAACAAGTTTTTCCAAAGCTTCAACACATATCCAGGGAGGACTAATGTTCTCTTGTGGCAGAGGAGCAACTCCTCTCTTCTGCTGTGGCATCGTGCCTTTGAATTGTCTGAGGCAATAACAAGAGCGTGGAGAATTAGGACAGCAAATGAGAGCCCCAGTGTCACTGCTGTCTGGAGAAATCTATGGCCCATTATACTGGAACCAAAGTGAATTACAATTTATGGAAAAAAAAAAAAAAATCAATACTGCCAAGGACTCTTTTAAAGGCATCTCAGAGAAGGTGGCCAAGGTGCAATATTTTGTCTAGACTCGTTTCCCTGGCACAGCTATAATTTTTTTAGGGCTATTCAGCAGCATACAGTACTTTCTTTTCCAAAAGTTTATTGCTACAGAGATGCACAGACTGACAGCTGAATGCTGCTGTATTGCTAGCTCAGCAAGTGAGGGATCTGCCACAGGAATGATGGTTTGGGTGTTCAGAAGAGCAGGCTGCGTCCAGGTCTGGAAAGTGGGTGTGACACCAGTGGAGAAAATGGAGTTGCATCTTCTTACATCGTGCCTGAATTTCAAGCATTATGTGTTAAGTCCTAAGTACCAGGAGCAATTGAGAACAGTTTGACACCACAAAAGGTGAGTGCCAGTGCTCCTGAGGAAATGCTGACCACAGGTACCTGCAACGGGCCCATGATGAGGTTTCCTGAGGAGGGCAATTTTAAGAGCTGTAGCAGAAGGATGCCTTTGTTCCCTGTTCAACCAATTGTTTTTGGAGATGATGGGACAGAGCCCAGAGTGTGTGGTTTCTGCTGGTGCAAAATTAATTCAGAGGTGAGGGACCTTTTTGGTGCCACCTTTGTACTGGTGTTGCAGAAGATACATGCAGAGCCCTTGCAGCTACCTCAAATGAGCAAGATACAGTGAGAAAAGACGTGAGAGGAGAAACCTTGTGCAGTTGGCACTGGCTCTTATTTCAAACTGTTTCCTTATGAAACTGTTCATTTTCTTCTCATCAGCTCCAGGAAGCCGCCAACCTGAATGCCTGTGTGCTCATCTCCTGCGGAGCTGCCAATGGTTTTGAAAAGAAACAGCCAGCATGCAACATGCCTGGCACATCCAGCTTTTCTGAAGCATTTATTTTCATGAATGCTCCCTGTTCTTAGCAGTTTTCTTGACTATATTTCACTTACTTTTAAATAAGGGCTTTTAAAATAAGTATCTGCATTTTTCAGGTCACAGAATTTGGGGGAAAAAAAAAAACCCAAACAAACCCTCGAAGGTTTTTGCTAGAGAATTGTAAGTAACAAAAATTTGCCTATCTATTTTTTCATTTAAAATTTACAAGACTTGTCCCCTGACAGCTGTTATAACAAATGGTGGACTTCAGCTGATGTAATCCAAAACTTCATTCATGTCAGAGGAGATGTAAGATTTATTTATCAACTGGTCAATAAGCTATGATCCATTGATCTAGTTTTTAATGTTCTTTAGCCTTTTATTTTACTTTTGTATATTCCAGTAAAAATAGTGCATTTATCTCTAATTTTCTACAAAGACTAGATGAGTGAACGGATTTTTGTATGTCCAGCCATACAGGTTGCTAAATCATGAAGCTAGTAGTCATCTTAATAGATGTAAACATGACAGACTTTTGGAAGGGTCAATAAAAATGTTACTAACCAGTTAAAAACTCTGAAGCAGAGATGTTTTTATTGTGAGTTAAAAGTCGTGTTGTTGAGGGTTTTTTTTCCCCTTGGTATTTGGCAGCACTTTGCTTGCTCCTCACTTGACTTTTTGCTTCATTGTTCACAAATACTCTGTGGATCCTCATCTGGCTTAATAGTTGGGAAACAGCAGTTACATTCTGCGTGGTTCAAACAAGTCTTAAAATCACTCCTGAATTTCATGCCTGGTCTCTCTTTCAATGCTGACTGCCCTAAATATGAAGAATGTCACTTGGATCCAGACTTGAATCTTGTAATCTCTATTTTTCCGTATGTGTAAGTTGGCTTCGCAGTTACGTAGTATGTGTGCTGAGCTCCCTTTGTTCTTGATGTTGCAATAAATAAGGAGGAAAAATTTGCTGTGGTTTTCTTTAGGCTTTGTTTCACTCGTTGCAGACAGATGAGAAGGGAAGAGGCAGCAGTCCCTTGCTTTTCATGGTGCCACATCTCTTGTCTTTCTTGCTTGAGCCTCCTCCACCTCCTGCCCTCGCACCCGCAGCCCAGAGAACACACCACATCAGTAGTTAAAAAACATACATCCTCAAAGACATTCATATTTTGTTAAGATTTCTTTGTAACTCGACTAGAGACAGCCGTTGTTTCATTAATCAACTCCCTCTGTTTGACAAGCAGTAGATTTATGGTGCTGTGTTGATGAAACCAAAATGCAATTAAACACAATCAATCAGTTCGGCTGAAGTTTCCAGATACTGCTCGTGAAACCCTTTTCAAATGTCATTAGAGTTGGGGCTTCGAGAAGCACTGAGTGAAAACAAAGAAAAGAGGGTAGATTTTTCAGGCTATTTTCTGTCTCAAAATAAACCTGCAACGGTCTAAATGTATTTTTTAGGAAATAGTGAGCTCAAGGAAAGACAAGAACCTAGGGGTTTACTTTTGGTCCCAGAGTAGGAATAAGGGTAAAAGGAGCATCAGATGATGAAGTGCTAAGTCACTAAATTTGCATGGTTTCTGCAGGAGCAATGTCTGCTTCCACTCTGAGTGGCACAGCAGTCACAAATGGTATGTTCCTGTTCAAGGGGAACATTCCCACTTCATTAATTAATAGCAAAGATACGATACAAACATGGTGAAGTTAGACACTGGATTTGTAAATGCCTTCTTAAATAGCTTCAGAGTTCTTGATTTCCAGTGTCTCTAGGTGCACACATACCCCTGCATCTGACTTCAGAAAACTACCATCAAGCAGAAGTAGTTTAATTTGATTTATTTATTTATTTGCTATTGAATGCAATTCCTTTTCCTCAAAGCAGCTGTGATATTTGTGTAGCAAGTCCAAAACATTTTGAGATTTTATTCTTCCATCCATTGTATATCCTTTGAGAAGAAATGCCTAGTATTCCTTGAGGTTACACACATTAATATGAGTGCAGTGTCACTATTGTTGCTGTATCTGTCACAACTAGAAGCATGTGTAACTTAGTATGTGCTCTTCATATAATTTGAAAGGGAAAGAGGGTTGGATATTAGTGCCTGTGCTCGTTATGCAGTCCGCATATTGAGTTGATTCTTATATAGGGGATCAAGAATACATTGCTATATACACTGGGAGAGGGATGTCCCAAGAGCTTTTTAACTCAGTGGAAAAGAATTTGACACCTTTCTGACAATGAGAGATGGGACTCAACTTCTGCAGCAACAAACAAACAAAGTTAAAAAAAACGCTTTTGTCTTTTTGCTTGATCTATGTGTTATGTCACTTAATAAATCTTGTTGTGTTTCTGGCACCTTATCCTGTGTTTGATAGTCAAGAAAAGCCAGTAGTCATTCTCGTATGTTTATTTTTCATTACAATCCCGTCTTTATCTGAACTTCTTCTGTTTTGAATATGCTATGGAGCCAGTACTCAAGACTCACCATAAAAAAGCAACAAGGATCTCTCTCAGCAAAATCTATGTACGTTTGAAGCCATTAAAAGTAGGCCTTTTGCCAATAGCCACATGATTAATTTTCTTATGGTGCTAGACTAACGTGGTGAGGAAGTTTTCTCCATCTCTAAATCACCACTTTACGCTATTCTTCAAAAGCAAAATAATACTCGAAGGGTGAGATGCTCAGCTTTCAGCACACTGTTCTGAGAAAGGCACGTCATGCACCAGTAACCTTCTTCTGACACTGGGGTGGCCACGGACCTCTAGATGGCTGTGAGCATTTCACGGGCTGGGACCATGAGTCTCTAGGAAATTATCGTTGTGTGTTTATCCCCCATGTACTTGGCCATTTCATGGTAATAATTAGTTACAGAGAAACTCCACATGAAATGAACGTGTTGACCACTTTTAGACATGCAACCACCCCAGAGAAACACGGTGCCCCAGCTGTGCAGGTGGCTCCAGAGCTCATATGGCTGTGGGTGCAGAAGTCAGGAGTTACAGAAAGGAGCCACCTCACTGCAGCGTCTTTCGTTTCCCATAATTAAGAGAAAAATGTTGGATTCTCTGCAATCTTGCAGTGACTGGTGTGATATGGTAAGTATTCGCATATGATGTATCCTAAGCTTAGCGAGACAGGAGATTGCAATTCTGGATCACATTCATGGACCACTGAGCCTGACAGCTTGCTGCTGAGGGTGCTCAGTACCTGGAGCAGTTTCCTGCTGTTTGCTATCTCCAGAAGGGCTGCTGTGAACCTTTGGAGAAAGGCACTGCAATTTCAAAACCAACTCCTTGAGGTTCTTGTGAGTACCTTGAGGTACTTAAGAGGTTCATCTTTCTGTGAACACCTTTTCTGCTTCCTGTTGCAGTACTAACCACCCACATCTTCTCTGCCTACAGCAGCAGTATGGGGGAATAAGCAGCTGATGGAGGTAAAAAATGTCCCCCCCACTGCCCCCCCCCATAAAGTTCCCCAGGTCACATGTGCCTGACTCACATCAACACTGCTGGCTGCAGGAGTAAGCAGCTTTCATCCTGGCCTTACTGGTGGCCACTTTACCTCCCAAAGAGTGAATCTCAGTTTTATTTAGAACAAAAACCCACTTCCAGTGCCTCTTGCGGCACGACCTTCTAAAGACAGATACTACACTGACCATATAGCCTGGACACTGCACACACTCTGCTGAATTTTGGCTTTGTTTTAATCTTTCCATTTGTTAATTTTATAATGTGTCCCTCAGGTCCCTTATTAATGGACAGCTTACAGAGGAGGTCTGTGTTACTGTTTACCACAACCCTCAATACTTTGGCATCCCTTGAGTCAAATTATGCTCTCAAGCTTCTGCTTGCCAAGTTAAATCCTTTTAGCATTTTTATAATCTCCAAACGCACGTTTCTTCATCTCAGACTCAGCCTCTGCAATTCAGTAAGCATTTGTTGTTTGAAATCAGATCATGATGAAATCTCTTAATAGTTACTCTATGAAAATATTTTGTTTAAAAAACACTCAAAACTTAATTGGAATGAAAATACCAAGCAGCTGGATTGTAGTTTGAAGTCGTAAGTCTGAGAAGCAGCTGGAACAGCGGGATTCACAGAGACACTTCTAAATCTTCCTCTTCCTACAGGAACATTTCAAGGCTGCTCTGTTTTGGCAGGCAATGAAAAGGACCCACTTGAGTTTAGCCCTCTCTGACCAATATCATATACTGCTGTTGCATCTGTCATTTGGTTTTGCAGATATAGCACAAAAAAAGTTGTATCTTTTTCTATATTTTATGAAGGGTTCCAGTGAGCTCCATGCATTACCAACAGCCATTACTGTCACATCTGAATAATTACTTGCTCTAGTAGAGAAAATATTTCTTTTCAGCTCCTCTAATAAGCCTAACTGAAAAGTATGCTGTAAAGAAAGATTTGGTTGATTTGTTCATTGGATGAGGCCTTACTCCTTCAGTTGTATTGAGCCTGGCTCTTAACTTGTTCTAAACCAGAGATCTAATTAAACTAATGCAAGCATTCATGAACTTACTAGACAATTTTTGTTGTGCTTTATTAATACTTGCTTGGAGAAGTTGTTAAGATTCAAATAGTTTGAGACCTTGGATATGCACAGTAGTGCCCCTACTATGAGTTCAGGTAGCAAAATTTTGTACGTTTTCAGGCCAGTTCTCTGTCCAATTTCTACTAGATAAAATTCCTTGCATCGCAAGAGCTAACTAGTAAGGATGGAATTAATTGCCTGGAGAAATCACCTTCTCAGGGTAAGCTTTATACACAGCATAGCAGCTTCTTGTTTGTATCTGAAAATACTGGCTCTTCAGTTTGATCACTGTAGAACATTTTGTTTTAGATAAAAAGGAGAATAAATTTATAAAAAAAGAGTAATTTTGACTTTGAGGGTGTAAGACAAACACACCCTAAATTAATGCAAACTTATTGGAGTAACCTTTAGATAAATTCTTCTCATTAGATGTCTACTTTCAAATTAAACTTATGACCAGCAGGATATCTGGATGCCTAACCCAAATTTTTTTTTTTTTTTTTTAAATTACAGATATAATAATACAAACTTGGCACATAATGCAACAGGAATGTCAGCAAACTCAGAAGCCTAAAAGGATCCAGTACACTTGCCTGGATGAAGCATCCTGCTCTCTGTCAGCAGCAATACAAGAACTCCAGCGAGGACTTTTGGGAGTTTAAAGAGGCATCCAAAGGAATTTAGCCACGACTGCAATCTTAACAGTTCTGACAGGGTTTTTTGTTTTGTTTTGTTTGGGGTTTTTTGATATCCTGGCATAAAAACTGAGATTGGGAGGCACTAACATCTGAGTGTAGTTGCAGAACTAAATTGTTAAGGATATAAACCAGACTTCCAACTTGAAGGAGTCGTCCTTGTTTTAACTCCTACTGAACAATCTAATTATCCTAAGGTAACAGTAACTATAACGATGAGGAGAGAGGGAGCAAGGATGTTTTAATGCAGAAGGGGAATGATTATCTCCTGTTATTCTAAGTCACTCCACTCTCACCATACTGTAAAAAACTTATTAGAGAATAAAATAAGCTCCATATACATATTTTGCTTAGTTTTTCTCAGCAATATTATTTCAGTGGCTATAAGCAATGTGTTTTGTACTTCAGGTATTTAAAATGAAAGTAATTTTTGGTGGCTTTTTAATTCCTCCATCAAGTGTTTGATTAAGTTCATGGACACTGACTGTATGCCTGCAGATAAGGCTGAAATTCATTAGTGCAGTCAGAACTACAGTCTTTACTTTCTCCTAATAGATTTTGTGGGAATAAAACTTGGGAGATGTGAGCAGGGAGATGTGAGCAGATGAGAATGAGCCTTGTTCGTTTTAACAGGCTCATTCTGAAACTCCTACAGGGAGAAGTTCCCTCTTCCTTACAGCTCTGCTGTAAAACCCTGGCATTAACTCAACAAAGTGCTTGAATCTTGCTTCATGCATGCCCTTTAGTACCACTGGAATCAAGCTGAGTATGTCATGTGCTCACATACCAGAATCAGGGCTTCTGCATAAATGGGGTGGAGGTGGCCTGCAGGAAAGGGGTTTTAGGTGCCTTGACTGCCCCATGTCGAGCAAGACCAAGGGGCATGGAGCAGGTATCTCCTTGGGTGCAGGAGCATGTTCAGCCTAAGCAGGATGTACCATGATTCTGTATTACCTTTCTGGGCCCACCTCCATGTTGATCCAAACAGTGCTTATGCCAAAGTTGTCCTGAGGAGGAGAAGGTTCATAACAAATATACACAAAATGCTTTTAGCAGTTGAAAACTTCTGGAGGTTTTGTATGTTTATTCACCTTCCAAATTCTTTCTTATGAAGATGCTTTTCTGGACAACACTGTAGACAGCAGGAGTGTCTCATCAGTTTGGCAATGTGAAATGGAAACATATTAAAAACGTGACGCAGAGCGGACCTGGTGAATATTTGCCAAAGCATCCTGTGAATATTCATTTGGATTTTGAACCAAATTCTCTTTGGCCTTGTTCTCCCTTCTTTGGAGCTCAAACACTAAGAGCTGTTTTACCACCCCCGACCATATAAAATAACCTTTAAAATAATTCAACAGAAGTTAAGTTTTGTATTTGCCATGATTGCATCACAGATACTTGTCCAGTTCTCCAGAACATAAGGGAGAAAAAAGTGAGAGCAGCACTTCTTTCTGATTGCAGCTGTTGTTGAAGTGAAAACAAGGAAGGGATTAACACTGATAATTTTGCCTTGTAAACTTAGCAGAAGACTAAGTTTGTGGGGAAAAAAAAGGGCATGGGAAAATATATTTGTTCCTGTCTTTTGCTGAAGGTCACATTTCACCCAGAGAGTAGTCACATCAATTCTTAAATCAGTGGTGGTACCAAAGGAGTGGGAGATGTCAGGTGAAGGAGTGTGAGTAGAAAAAGGGACCTGGGACTCTACAGCAGTTTTGCTGCTACCGAAGGTTTGTCTTGTTGTAGATGACCTTTGTGTGCTTGTGTTCAAGCTGGGTTGAGGTTTTGTTGCCCAGGTTGTCTTACATATGGGAGTAAATGTAGGTACTGAGTGGGGCAGAACAAACTGCTAGCACTGTCTGAAAAATATAACTGGGGTGGGGGGGGTAGATTGGTATCAGCTAAAATGCCTTTAGCACAGAGCATTTAGCAGCTCTAGGAGCAATCAGTGAAAGAAGAGAAATAAAGAAATATAAGAAAAGAAATCCTGGTGTGGTTTTCATAATAAGAGCATCCAAACAGGTTGTAATCTGTTCATGGAGTCTCTCTATTCAGGTAAGTTAAATCTGTCAAAAAGCTTATCGCCTTGAACATTCACTTGAGTAATCAAGGAGTTCATTTGATGCCTAAATAAGCATATAAACCAACAGATAAACATGCGTTTCAAGAATATCCATCTCTCATAAGGCTGAAAGCTGAGATTCCCAGTTGCGGTTTGGTAAATCTATTTTCTTTTGTTGTCCTGAAGTAGCCAGAATCCTGTACTGTTAGATTAGGTTTACCTGTCAGAAAAGAGTGGGTTTAAAATAATCACACATATCCCAGAGCTAAGCAGAAACCTTCAGTTGTTCTCAGATGAAATTCATGTGAATGCCATCATTGTATTGATCAGCTGACTATCACTGCAGATGTTTGAAGGTTATGGATTCTTTCCTGTGATCGTATTAAATTTTAAATTAAGTTTCTGAATTATCAAAATAAATGAGAGCATCATCAAGTATAAATGAATAAAATAATATAAATTAATAGCTAAGGAAGTTGCATCAATTTACACAGCCTGAGTTTGTGTGCTGTATTTTATTTTGTGCCAACTGCATGCTCCTACATCATTAAATTACTGTCATGACGGCTGGTTGTGGCCATTTGATTACAAAATAATTTTGTCATTAAAAAAAAAGCTGTCTTCTAATAAAATCTTATATTTAGTGTTCAGGATTTTCATGTGCTGTGAAGATATCAAGTAATAAGCAAATCTTTCCTTCGTGATTTTGAATAAATCTGTGAGTATAATGGATTTAAAAATCTCCTGTAACCTTTTGTTGTTGGAACACAGTTTAGCAGGTGGTTGTACATTGTGCAATAATTCAGATGAGGTGAGATTATTGGTTTCAGTGTAATTTTTCTACTAGTGTTTAAAGGGACAGGACTCAAGAAACAGTTCAACACCTACTGTTGCTGGACTACACATAAAATCTTTTTTGCACTCACGATTCTGTGAGAAAAAATATATGTAGATGCCTTTCCTCAAACTGGCTAAAAATAGGAGGGGGAATTAAAAAAGAAAAGAAACCCACGACCGCCAATCTACTGATGTCTTCCAGTTGGTGCCATCAGACCCCAGTGCCAGTCTGAGCCAACACTCTGAGAAGCAATCCTTATATTCAGGGATCGTACCTGCCACATTGTAGTGCATGATAATATTCCCCACATGAGCTTTAAACCACTGTTAGAAGGTATTTTGTGAACTCCCTGCCACACCCCTTTGTTTTGCCTGGTTACTGGATTTTTCTCCCCTTTGCCCCTCTTTCCGGTGCTAATGCTGTTGTTACCTCAATTACTGTTAGTTGAATGAGACCAGCCCAGCATGCTGCTCCAAAGCAGCCTAAAGACTAAAAGTATTTGCTGAAAGCAGAATGATGTGGCTTTGAGAATGAATGCTTACACAACTTCTTATTGTTCATTGTTCCTTTGCTGGTACTTTACCATTGTCCTGAAAGACAAATTTAAATGTCTTTTTGCTTGATGTATCATTTAGAAGAAGTATGTTGTAGCTTTCTTAAAAATGCTAAAACAAAGAATAAATAAAAGCTTTTTAAAATTTGGTTGCAAGGTATTATTATAACTGTCACAGTAATTACTGTAATTCTAGGATAACCATCAGTCAGTAGACCTCACGCTCCATCTAACATTATGATAACCCTAATTATTTGATATTTCACATCCCAAAGATACGTATGAGATGCCCAAAGTAGGGCTTTGAGGCTGAGGTGCTCCAGCAGGATTGTGGTGGTGTGATTGTTTGCACCTCCTCAGGAGGTTCAACTCTCACCCTGAGCAGATGGATGGAGTTCTGTGGCCTGAGCAGGTGGATGGAATTGTGTGAGAAGGCACTTGCACAAGTGCTGCAGCTGCTGCCTCTTTGCTGTGGAGTGCATCTCTGGTGGGATTGCTTTAAAGGGGGCTGGGGCAGATGGGGAACTGGGTTGATCTGTCTATTGGTTGTGGTGGATGTGTGTCTGTGTCACCCACCATGAGGGGGATGTGGCAGAGTGTGTGAGTTTCTCCATCTGCCTGATGAAGCTGAAGTGTTGTGTGGAAAATGAAGTAAGGGCCAGCTGAGCAAGAGGTATGACCTGCCATGGCCTGTGGCTGTTGGTCCTCTGCTAGCAACAAGGACCTCTGTTTCCTGGGGGTCACTCCAACCTCTGTGCTGTGACCCCTGTGCTCACTTTTTGAGCTGATCAGTTTTGTTTCTTTATTTTCTTACCTGTAGCAGTGGGTCAGCCTTAGACTGTGGGCTGGAAAAGCAGGGCAGCTGCTGCCCTTTTTTGTCACACACTGGCTGCCGAGCAGCAGCGGTGCAAGCAGAGCCCCAGGCTGGAGGGGTTACATCGAGGAGAGACCTGTGGGGATGTGGACCCCTCTCCCTGGCTCATATCTGTCCTAGGGAAGGTCCCATGTTGTGGCTGTGTCCAAATCTTTTTTCAAGGTGAGTACACCCACCGGTCCCTAGACCCTTGCATGAGTGTGTTGTGTGTTTCTACATCCTCAGGAAAGTTGTCTTGGCTCTCCAGCATTTGAGTTTCTTTGAATTTTTACTGCCACTGTGATGTCTCCATCCCATGTCACTTTGTGCTAAGTAGATACTTAGCCAAGGGTTTGTTCTGGGCACCAAGTAGCTTGGCTTGGTGGTGCCTTTTTGGAAAGGAATGAATTGCACAAATATATCTGTTTCTGTGAAGTGTGAGATGCTACTGAGTCCCAAGGGTGGAAAATATGCCCTCTGGGATATGAACAGTAAAAATCGTAATGTCTGGCAGACTTGTGTATTTGTAGTGGTGAAGTGACCAAACCCTCTCCTCCAAAGCCTTTCTCCTTAAAAAATACTTAAGCAAGCTATGTAAATATGTATTACTTTTTTTTTATGAAGCCATGTAAATATATGTAGTCTTTTCTTCTTGTGTAGCAATAATATTATGCTTCTAAGCTCCTAGCAATTTATTCCTTTAACATCTGCTGAGGAAAAAATGAAGTTTGAGTTGTCGTAATCACTGATGGCTGACCACCGTGGCTTCTGCGGTAGCTGGTGTGCATCTGCAACAGCAAGAGCTGTAGCTTAGTCACCAAGGTGTTCCATGAAACCGGGATGCACAGGCAACAAATTATCTTGGAGAATAGCTCCTCTGATCTAAGGGATAAGTTTGTAAATGTTGATGTCACCAGTAGTACATCACTCAAGCTGTTCAGAACGTGCTGCTAATCAGGCATTACTTAGACCTTTATCTTTGCTAAGTCAGATTTTTATAATTTTTTTTTAAGTTTGTCTCCATCTGTTATAAGCTTACACCTAGGGCTGTGACCTGCTTTCTAGGAATACCCACAAATACTTTTTTTTTTTTCCCCAGGTTAGAGCACTTAGAGCTCAACAAGCCATCCAAAGATGAGCTGACACGCAATTATAAGTAGTAGCCAATATTCAATTTCAGGAGTTGTGTTATGTTCTATTTCTGTTGCATATATCCTGCCAGCCTGATCCTGACTTTAATGGCTCATTACTCTCTAATGCAATTACTATTGATTTACACTGGGAAGAGTGAGAGCAGAGTCAAACCCTTTGTGTGGAATATTCCCATTTACAAAGCATCTGGGATGGAAGGAAATTTAGCACTCACCGCACCAGTGCGATGAACTGGCTGTGCTGTTGCATTGCTGTGGCTTTCTACAGTACTGGCTTGAGGTTAACCCTGCTTGGACAGAGTGCAGGGCCTGAGCCCAGCTTTTTACAGCCACAGTCATGCAGTTAATTGTGTACGAGCAGAGTGCTTTATATCAGGGCCGAACATAGCCCCTTTTTTTTTTTTTTTTTTTTTAATAGCTAACTATGTTTTTTGGCTGATTATTGCAGCCATGAGGATGGGAAGGGGTTGGGGATGTGCTGGCACAGCAGATATCTGCATATAACTTTGTTGGCCATGTTTTTACAAGGCAGCTAAGGAGCTTGTTGGTGGCTGCCCTGGGGCCAGGAGAGCAGGAGTCAGCCCTTCCTTGGCAGCAGTCTGCCGCTGCCTCCTAAGTGTGGCTGCCTCCTAAGTGTGGCTGCCTCCTAAGTGTGGCTGCCTCCTAAGTGTGGCTGCCTCCTAAGTGTGGCTGCTCACTGACTGCAGAGAACTTGTCCAAGCCAAACTGGAGCCTTCATCACTGGAAACAGCCAGCCATGGCATGTAGCCCATGATGGAAATGCACTGTTGGTTTGCTGGTACCCCTCCTTTGGTGACGAGGGAAGAAAAGTTGTTTTCAGACCCATTACCTTGTGAGGAGCTTGTGGGAGGGCAAAACAGTGCTCAAGCCTGTGACCCAGGATGGGGCACTTTGCCAAAAATGAGCTCACACAGAACCTTAAAAGATCCTTTCTGCCTGCCCATGTAGTTCTCTGATGATTGTAATTAAATGAAATAAGCATTGCTGCTGTACTGCTGGAAGGTGAAGGGTGACCTCCCCTGAGCATCAGCACTCCTGGGGAGGCAGAAGAAAAGTGTGTCTCTGGTCCTGTAACGCACCTTACTTTTCCAGTACCCCTTTCAAACTCTCAGCCTTCCCTGGCTAGAAATCCCAGTTTAGTGATGTCCTGAACAAATCTGGTTTTGATCCTGCTGCTATGTTGCATTTAGTTACTGATTTGGTTGGTTAGTTTTTGTTTGTGTGTTTATCTGTGTGTGTTCTGCTGCCTTGTGAAACACAGCTTAGGCTAAAGAAAACTTTCTGTTAAAGAGGATGGTAAACTGTAAATGCCTGCTTTGGGGTGGATCTTTCTCACAAGGTGTATATATATATTTTTTTAAGTGTTCAGAAAATGAAATGTATGCTTTCAGACTTATTTTAGCTGCCCTAATACATCCCAGTCAGACTGAGTGACTTTAAATTGCACTGGGAGGGCCGAGCATTCGTTCTTTGCTGTAACAAATGGATAGGAAAACAGGAATGGTAAATTTATGTTCCCTAGAGGACTGGGCATTCCTGTTAGAGGCAGCAAAGCCCCTGCCGTAAGTCATCCTGTTGCCTAAATCCCATCCCATAGGTTAGAGGTATGCGCACCCCAGAAGCATGGTAAGCAAATCTCCAAGCTTCTCATCATATCCTTAGACTTGAGCAAACCTATTGAAACCAACAATTCTGGTGAAATGGTCAGATGACAATTATAAAGCTATCATACGCTTTCCCTTCAGCGTGTAATTTGCTAACGATATTTCAATACAGGGCTGGGGAAGTGGGAGGGAGCATGTGTCTGACCTCCTGACCTCACAGCTGTATTCAAGGAATTGTATACTTCAATGATTTCTTTTATAGAAACCTGTGTTCAGTTAATTTTAAAAATAATTATTTTGAGTTTTCATAGAAATGAGTCAGAGATGCAGCAGGTTCCAGCATGCAATAAATAATAATAAAAATAAATCAGAAAATAAAATAAATAAGTAAAAAAACCAGCCTAGCAATACTGCTGAAAGAACCTGATTTTAGAACTTTTTTCTTACCAGGACATGAGTTTTATTTATGACGGTCTCTCTTTATCATTGTGAACATAGTTAAATATGCCACTTTAACTGCAGCTTTGCTGCTGCTCTGTAAGAGTAATATTGCATGAACCAGAGCATCAGTGTGGTTTTATATACTGATGTTGATTCTCAAATTCATCTGAACCTCCCAGCCTCAAAGAAACATTCTAAAATGCAAGTGTGGGTTTTTGTGGTTTGTTTGTTTCTGTATTTGTTTTGTGGTTGGTTTTTTTATTATTTTTTTTGTCCAGGTTGCTTTTTTGTTGGTTTTGTTTGTTTTGTAATGCTGTAGTGAGGCATCAGTTCAGCTAACAAACAGTTCTCTTTATATCAAGTGGTGTGCAATCACCAAACTCCTGCTGGGCTTTCCAAGAATCCTCCTCTTCAGGGGCAGCCTCATACAGTGGTTATATCTATGGTTTTTTTGTTTGTTTTATAACTTTTATCACTTCAGTAATACAATTTCTAGCAGAGCAATACAAATTGCTCTGCTGGTGCAAGTGATGGGTGATGAACTGTGATATAAAGACAATAGGTGTGTGTGGAGGGTCTGAAAGTAGAAACCTTATTTTAAAATGGCTTTGATTTCAGAGGACTGATGCATCCTGATTGCAAGCTAAACCTACAAAGGAAAATGGAATTGTTTCAGAGCACTAAGTATAAATATGTAAATGTACATATAGAAACACATATAATTGAAATATGACTAGAGGACATATGGAAATAGATACATTTGTTTTGAAATGTAATGATATGGCAGGACTTCCAACTAAGCGAAGAGGTTTAAAGGCACGAAAGTTAAGAGTAAAATTGAGTTTCACTTTTACCTCCATCTTGATGCTTACTCCTTTGTATCTAACCCTGCTTTAAAAAAGCAGACCAGATCTGTGTTTTCAGTCAGGGAATGGTTTGGGTTGGAAGGGACCTTAAAGATCATCTCGTTCCATCCTCCCTGATATGGGCTGGGACACCTTCCACTAGACGAGGTCAGCATCAGCCTTCTCATTCCGTTCTGACTTACAGAATGAAATGTACTGTTCCCATCTGTCATCTTTCTTCTCCTCTCCTCAAAATGCCCATGGACTAAGGCCTTAGCCTGCAGGCAGCACCAGGTGGGCAGGTCCTTGTTTCTCTGTGGGTTCCTACTCTGTCCTGCTCAAAATGGTGCACTTGCTTCAGAGCTCAGTTTGTCTCCTCTGCAACATTTTGGTTGAGTCCTCTGCCTGTCAGATCTGGAAGGTGAAGCGTGTGCTTTTCAAGTTGTCAGGGTGTTCACAGGTTATTTTGGGGTAGACATAAACCAAGGGGAAAAAATAAATTTTTTAATGACCCTATTCATCTTCAGTATTGTCATATGCTTGACATGTTACTTCATAGAGTACCTAGTAAAAATGAGACTGTACAAATTGTATGGGTACAAAAATTAGCATGACATAGTCAATAAATCATGCAAGGAATTTGGTATCTGTGTACTTAATCTAAATTTGTTAACACTGGCAAGATAAAGGTCATTTTGACTTCATGCCGACTCTTGAAACTGGGACGCTGTTCAGAAATTTGAGGTTTCTTCATCCAGCTGTGTACATGTGCCTTGTTATCTAATACTTTAATTGCTAACAAAACAGTGGGTAGTAGAGAATATACTGTTCTGTGTCAATATTTAAGCAGGACTTTACTTATGGCTTAAGTTTATTCACCTTGGAGAGTGAGATTTTTTTGCCTCACTTGAATAACTGGGCAAAGAAGAAGCAGGGTTTCAACTTGCTCCTGTGGTTTGTACTTATGATAGGCAAATAGAAAAATATGTGAGCTATTTTTGAAACTCATGTCTTTCAGGACTACTTTTAAAGATTTCAGGAACTGTTGAGACCTCACAAGGGTCTGGGGCCTTTCTCCTTCTTCCCAGTGGTTGAGTCAAACTCTCTGGCTTGTTTCTGATGAATATTTGCCTAAATTCTTAAAATTCTTCCACAAAATTGATTAGCAATTGCAATCGTCTCTCCTTATCACTACTTGGAAAGCTGAGCAATGAGGATGGGGACATTTGTAGGCATGCATGCAAGGGAAGATGAGAAGAGAAAGCATAAACTACTCAGGTTTAGGTACAGAATCACCACCGTTGTCTATCTCCAACCCCTTCTCAGTGGCTTTTCCCAGATGTCATTGCTTAAAGTCTAAATCTTGCTGTTTCCATACTGTCTCTTGCTGTCTCTTAGCTGATCCTAGCTGTGGAGGGAGAGATTCCATCCTACTCTCATAAAGCCTTAAAACATTTGGAATGACAGTTGAGGAGGTTATAAAGATGGATTTTTTTAATTTTTTTTTTTTTTTCCTTCCCAAAGTGGAGTTGTCTGTGTGGGAGAAGCAGCAATGCAGAGCTGTGAAGTCTGCCATGTGCAGAGGCTCAGTTGGAATAATTTTGCCTGTTCACATGCCTTGAAGGATCTGTTTGTTTTTAATACCTCATATTCACCAATCCATGATAATATTAACAAACCAAGTCTTGAGGAAGTTACATGCTTTGGTCATTTCTTATGCTCCCTGAAAGTCTCTTCTGAGTTGATCCTGCTTCAAATTTCCCCTTCCATACCGAGTTTAATCCTTGCTTCTATTTTCCACTGTTTCTGTGCTACACTGTGACATGAAACCCCAGTATCAAGACACAGAAGGAATATTCAGTCTTTGTCCTGTAAGATAAGACAATAATGCAAAATAAACGTAGCATAGCTTATGACTCTACTATGAATCATAGGACCCTAGAAATGAGGAATCCAGATCAGAGTGCTGCTTTTAATACAAGTCTTATTATTAGCTTAAGACCTAGTTTATGGCCATAAAAGTGTTGGGTTTGTTGGGTGTGTGGGTGTTTTGGGGTTGTCTGGGTTTGTTTTGCTTGTTGGTTTTGTTTTTTTCAGCAGAAGAAATGTGCAAAGAGCATGTACACAGTAAGTTAAAGCTATGTGAATATAACTGAAGAGAGGAAGAGGAGGCAGCAAGCTTTGAACAAAGCATCTTTTTTTTTTCCACAGATATGCACATATGCCATGCCTTTAAAAATCTCTGCCAAAGTTGACTAGACTCTTTAAGGGAATGGGCTGGAACTTGTCTATGGACCCCCTGAAGCAGATGGAGCTCTACCTGTTCCTCTGGGGGGCAACTGGGCAAGACTGTTAGCCAGAATGGTGCATTTGGGGTCTAGACCAATGCTTGTGGTGCATGAAAACATAAAGGGAAGCAGAGTGAGAGTTGGATGAGCTGTGTTTAGCAAGCTGACCAGCAGTTTTCAGACTCTTTCTATGAAAAAGGTCTCAGTTTTCTTTTAGGGTGAATTTTGGACATTTTTCTCTAGCTAGTTTCAAGCTGTGGTAAATCCAGTGTGTTTTTTGTTTGCAAATCAGATTTTATTTTCCACACCCCATCTCTAATGCAGATTTTTCAGTAGCTCAGAGCAATTGGTACTGATACAAGTTCAAGGCCAGATCAATTC